>JZKD02S0201187.1:226111-249452 GCA_000966675.3 Picea glauca | reverse complement strand
ATATTGACCTTTATTACATCTGAATATATTGTTCTACCTATGTGCAGGTTAGGACCCTAACATGTCCTCCCCCTTAAAAACAGCCTTGTCCTCAAGGCTTGAGATGAGGAAATTGTTGCAGAATGGTAGTTGGTACCCAAGTGGCATCTGTTGGAGTTGTATCTTTCCACTAAACTAGCACTTCCTTGATGGTTCCCTGAAGTAGGCGACGCTCAAGCTGGTCCAAAAATGCTTCTGGCTATAGCCAAATGGATCCTTCTTCAGCTAACTTTGGAAGGTTGGTTTGAATTTGGCACTTAGCTCCAATCACCTTCTTTAAGCATGAAACATGAAAAATAGGATGTAGCTTCGAATGGCTGGGAAAAGATAATTGATAGGCTAGTTGTCCCACACGCTTGAGAATGGTACAAGGACCATAAAATTTTGGCGCTAGCTTCTGACAATCCTCAGCCTTGAGGGAAGTTTTCTTGTAAGGTTGCAGTTGAAGAAACGCCTGATCCCCTTCTGCAAATTGACGTTCAGAGTGACCTTGATCTGCTTGTTTCTTCATGTGATTTTGTGCCATGACCAAATTCTCTTTGAGTGTACAGAGAATAGCCTCTCAAGTTGTAAGTGTTAGGTCAACCACCTGGACCTTCAAGGCACCTGGTAAGTATGAGAGAACTAAAGGTGGATTATGTCCATATACTACTTCAAAAGGAGTCATGTGTGTAGCTATATGGTATGAAGTGTTGTACCACCATTCATGTAGGGGTGACCATTGAGCCCACTGATTTTGCTTTTCCAAGGAAAAACACCTCAAATATGTTTCCAAGCACTTGTTGACAACTTTCATTTGGCCATCAGTCTAGGGATGATAAGTTGTGCTGAGATGCAATTCGGTGCCTTGTATATTGAACAGTTCTTGCCAAAAATTTCTTGTGAAAGTTGGGTCACGATCATAAACAATAGAGTGTGGCATGCCATGAAGCTTGAAAACCTGATCCATGAAAATTTGAGCCACTTTGGATGTTGTAAGCGGGTGTTGAAGAGCGCAGAAATGAGAATACTTGGAAAGGCGATCAACAACTTCCATGATGACTAATTTATTTCCTGATTTGGGTAAGCTGGTAATAAAATCCATAGAGATATCCTTCCAAATAGCCGGTGGAATCGAGAGCAATTGTAGTGTGCCCAAAGATTTGATTGTTTCTCCCTTGTTTCATTGACATACATCACATTTAGCGACAAAATTACGAATGTCCTGTTTCATACCATTCCAAAAAAAGGAACGTTTGACCCTGTCATAGGTTTTGTTGAACCCAGAGTGCCCTACTGTGGGTGTAGCATGAAGCTCAGAAAGTACCGTGGATTTAAGATTTTATTGTTTACTTAAATACAAATGGCCTTTGTATCAAAGTTCATCATGGAGCCAAGAGTACCCTGGGGAAGCTGGAGCATTGGACTGCAATTGTTGGATCAGCTGCGAACTTTTGGGATCTTGTAGCCATTCCTGGCAAACGGCTTGGAGCCAATCTAGGACAATGAATGAAGGAGAAAAAAGGGATCCTTCATCTTCATATTTGTGGGAAAGTGCATCTGCATCCACATTGTCTTTGCCTTTCTCATAAATGTTCTCATAATCATATCCAAAGAGCTTAGTCACCCATTTTTGTTGTTCTGGGGAGGAAATGCATTGTTCTAGAAAATACTTGAGGCTTTAATGGTCTGTCTTAATTTGGAAATGTTTCCCTAATAGATAAGGGCCACAGATCAACGACATGCAGAATAGCTAACATTTCCTTTTCATAGATGGATTTGCCTAGATTTCTTTCAGATAGTTGCTTGCTGGTAAAGGCCAAAGGTCGACCCTCTTGCATAAGGATAGCACCAGTTCCTTTCCTTGAGGCTTCACATTCTAACACAAAGGTATTTGTGAAATTGAGAAGGGCGAGGACTGAAGTGGTGCACATGGCCATATTCAAGGTGTGAAAATCTTAAGCAGCGGCTGGAGTCCAAGTGAAAGAGTTCTTTTTTAGGAGAGCAGTGAGAGGTGTTGCAATCTTCCCCTAATTCTTAACAAACTTGCGATAATACCCTGTTAAGCCCAGAAATCCATGCAAGATCTTAAGAGTCTTTGGGTGAGGCCAGTCTTTCATAGCTTCAATCTGTTTAGGATCCACCTTGACGCCATCCTTTCCAACCAGATGACCCAAGTATTCTACTTCTGAGGCACCAAAATCACATTTAGACTATTTCAGGAAAAGTTGGAGCTAAGAGAGTAGATGGAGAACTCAATCCACATGAGAAAGATGGTCTATCTCGGTTTTTCTATAGATGAGGATATCATCAAAGAAAACTAAGACAAAATGGCGGAGAAAAGGACGGAAGACATGATTCATGAGGCTTGGGAAGGTGGAGGGGGCATTACATAAGCCAAAGGGCATGAACAAAAACTCATAGTTTCCCTCATGAGTTCTAAAGGCAGTCTTGGGAATGTTTTCATATTTCATATGTATCTAGTGGTAGCCCAAACGAAGATCCAGTTTAGTGAAGAATTGGGTGCCACTCAATTCATCCAGGAGGTCATCAATGACAGGAATGGGGAATTTGTCTTTGATGGTAAGTTTGTTGATGGCATGGAAGTCAGGACACATTCGCTAAGAACCTTCTTTGTTTAGGACCATTACCATAGGAGAAGAGTAGGGGCTTGTAATAGGGCGGATAACACCTACATTAAGGAGTTCCTGGACCATTTTCTCAATTTCATTTTTTTGGGAAAAGGGGTGATGATACGGACAGATATTGGGAGGAAGTCTTCCGAGTACAAGGGGAATGGAATGATCATGAACACCACAGGAAGGAGGGAGTCCTTAGGGAGTGGAAAATACCTATTGATGTTTATAAAGGATGGCTTGGAGGTCTTGCCAGACCGAGGGTGTCTCTTTTGCTTGTATGGCATAGAGTTGGGAAATAACACTATAATGACCTTTTTTTAGCATCTTTTCCATGCGATGGGAACTAATGATCTCAGGTGAACTGACGATGATGCCTTAGAACCTATATTGGTGGCCCTCCTGGTCGAATTGCATGGTTAAGTCTTTAAAATCCATGAGAAAGGGACCCAAAGTCCTTATCCAGTATGTACCCAACACAATGTCACAACCTCCCATGTCGATAGCAAACATATGGGATTTCAGGTGGTAGTCACCAATTTGGAGATGCACATTTTCAGAACGCCCTCCACATTTCATGGAACCACCATTGGCAATCATGATTTGGAAATTATTGACGGCATGGATGTAGCAATGAGTTTCTTGGGCAATGTGGTGATGAATAAAATTATGGCTGCTGCCACTATCAACCATAATAATGACCTTCCGATGCTTGATGTAACCGATTAGCTGGAGGGTTTGGGGAGCGAAGAAGCCAGTGAGAACATTGAGGGAAATGACCAGTTCTACTTCGGGAGGGTCTAAGGGAGGGGTTATGTCAGTGGATTCAGGTGACTCAGACACAAGGGGAGTTTCTACATCCTCTTCTGAAATATCCTCGAAGATGGCCATAAAAAGATTTTGTTCTTTACACTTGTGGCTCGGGAAAGATTTATCATCACAGTTATAAAAAAGGAATTTGAGTTGGCATTCAACCATTTCAGCCCTGGTCAATTTTTGGATCTTTAGTGGAGAAAAGGGAGTAGTGGGATTTACTAGTTTAGGGAGAGGGATAAAGGAGGGTTTTTGGTTTTGAGAGGATACCACCTATTGTGGTTTTTTAGCTCTTTTAGTAGCCTCCACCCAACTCTAAGGCGAAGCCATGAGGATATGGGCCTAAATATCATCCTTGAGGCCACTGATAAAACACTCTCAGAAAAAGGCATTAGACATGCCCTCTATTCGAAAAGTCGGGCGCTCAAAGGAAGCTATAAAGTCTTCCACTGTTCCTAATTGTTTCAACTTTGTCAAACGACGCAAATGGTTGGTGTCAGTGTCAAAGTGTTCATAAATCTCTGCCACAAAGTGTGTCCAAGCAATATACCCTTGACAAGAATTTTTTCTCCATTGCCACTGTTATCCCCACTTTTTAGGGATAACTAGGAGGTCATGTCTCGAGGCCCACAGGTCCTAGACATGGAGTACCGAAAGCGTGATTGACCTGAGTATGGACTTGGAAGGCCCACCCTTTTCTTCATTCATCATCTTTTTCCTTGTAAGCAGTAGCAACATCCATCACCATTAGCTTGATCCTGTATCAAAAGACATTCTTGCTCCATGAGGTAATTGGTCCAGGTATCATGGTATGTGTCACTTTTGATCATTGAAACCTTTAAATGTATGCATTTGATTCCTTTTATCTCTAATAACTACTTGGATATTACATTATCCCACTTGACCATGCTTGGGGAAATTGACAGGGTGCCCTAGCAAGCCTGTGCCCATAGGTCTTAGTTTACCACTAGGGGAATTTCTGAAAATTCATCATCTGCTCCCATCATGGCATCATTGTTTCATCCTATCTCCTGCTCATTTATCCCATTCCCCTTGTCTGGGCATTGGGTTGACCTATTTGTAGAATTGCACCTTATCTTATGGGAAGAAGGGGCTAAAGGCCCAGAAGGTAAAAGCAGTTGGTAAAAGACAAAATCCTAGAAATAAAACCTTGAGATGCTTCGCCTAGGGATCCCCGAGAAGGCACTAAAAAATATCTCAGCAAGAAACAAGAGGGACCCAAAAAATAACAAAACAAGACCTAGTCAGAGGATAGGGGATCTCATCACGAGCCAGCCTATTAGGTCCATGGGTACCTAACAGTATGGCATTGCCACCATCTGGCTACCATACCAGGGCAGTGACCTTTGGTTGGATGGCCAAGGGAAAGGGGGTCTCATCATGAGCCAGCCTTCTCATCTCTATGAAAGTAATTGTGGGTAACATTGTCAGCTCTAGTCACCATGCCAAGGCAATGTCCCTTGGTTAGTTCTTGAAAATAAAAAGAAAATAAAAGAATAAAACAAGAATAAAAAGAATAAAGGCAAGAATGGGCTTGGAAAAAATTCATCCATGACAGGTACACCTCACCTTCTACAAAGGCACCCGCAAGTAACACTTATGCATCCTTGGCCCTCACTGCACCCACATGTTTGGACATCCCCTAGCCACATCACCTCACTTACATGGCTTGGATGATATCTTTGTGGAAAAATTCTTTTTCCTATGGACACTAACTCAATATGATGCCTTGTCCTTTTCTCCAATCTTATATTGCATGTTTTTTTAATGTCTTTGAGATATTGACTGATGTATTAGGGATTTTATGCATATGTTTAATAATATTGATGATGATATAAGATTGGCATTGCTATGATCCCTGTGACTGATGAGCCCATGGAGGGTGTAGATTTTGATGTGCAGGACCATGCCCGACGGACAAGTACCATTTGGATCGGTACACATGGGGAGATGACCAGTGCGGACCTCCATGGGGCTGAATATCCCACCATATGGATGTTGACACCCCATCAGGGGGGTAGAGACAGGACATAACTTGATCATGAGTTTTTCAACTGAGAGGAAGAGGACGTTCCACCAAAGACACTTCGATAGGACTAGACCTAGAGGGAATGTCCCCTTTTCAGTGGAACGCTAGCCTTGGAAGGCTTAGGACATCCCCATATTCACCATGACATCACCCAAATTCATGGATGCTTTTGGAGGCAGACTGGGTAGAAGTGGCACATGTGGCATGTTGGAGAGGCCCCTGGGGGGCTAACGTTTTGCTCCTGAATGTCTCATTTTCCCTAGAAAGGGCTAGCGCCTCCCTTGAAGGGGATTTTACTCTCTTTTCTGATTAATTAGGGTTTTTACTTAGCATTTAATGTAAAAATAGTATGATTTTGACATTATGGCCTTGTCGACCTTTTTATGACCTAAAAAGTAAAATTAGGTCATTGATATAGTATATATTGAGGATTTTGATCCTCATTTTATCATGACAACTGACTCACTCATAGTGAGGTCTAAATTTTTACGCCCTATTTGGGTTATTGGCTTAATTAAGGAAGGCATACTTGTTGAAGGAAGAGATTTTTGGCATTCTATGGTGTTTTTATTGAAGGAAGGTGTTACAACTACAGTTTGCATGGTTATTTTTGATGAATTGTAAGTATTTTTCTGCAAAAATTCTTAAATGAATGGTTGTAGTCTTATTTTCTAGCATGTTTTTATAATTTTCTAAATCAAAACCCTAGGTGACAAGCACACAATTAGGTCCTTGTCTCATGTCCCCTGATAGAAAAGATTTTAGCCATTGAAGAAGAAGAAGAGAGCCTAGCCATAGCTACACTCCTTTTTCTTCCTCCCTTTAGCTAGATGTACCATTTTGACTTCAAGAGGAAGGGGACGTCCCAGGCCTAGGTCATCTACACCTAGGGCTATTTTATTTTAGTGTTTGATGAAAGAGCCTTGCCTTAGCAACACTCTCCCTCTTTAAGCCCTCTTGTCTTGATTTTGTATTTCATTTGAGCTAATTGCTTGCCGGTAAGGAGGAGAGAGCACGAGGTCTTGCTTTAGAAACACTAGAGTGAGCCTTTCTCCCCTAGGGTTATGATTTTGAAGCCCTGTGTTAGAAATACTTCAAAACTTATCCCTCTAGTCCTTTAAAATCTCACCCTCTTCAACTCTTGTGTCCTTCACTTATGACTCCATTAAACCCTAAGGCATTGATCTAAGTCCTCCAAAGTAAAAGTAAGAACTTGATATAAACACTCTCAAAACATTTTTCAATTGAAACACTAACTACACTAACCCTAGCTCTAGCTAACTTACTAACCCTAGTTGTTGACGTCATCCTTGGTTATTACATCTTTAATGCAGCAATGTTTTACTTTATGAGAAATTGAATGGTGGTTTAAATCATTTGTTAAATGAAGTGTTGATTGGTTACATTGAATGCCACATCGTTCCAATATTTGTTGGTGAAGTGTTATATTTTTCATTTACTATTGATAAACATTGACTTCGTCAACATTTATTGCTAATTGCTTACATATACTTATCAGATAGTCTTATGAAGTACTAACCCATTGAAATATAGCTTATATCTTTTTATCGTTGCCTTGTTCCGGGTAGGTGTTCTTCATTGGGGATTTACTTCATTATTGGCTATTTAGCCAGGACTTTCTTTTTGGGTGGTGACTTGTGAAGGGGGGAAACCTTATCTTGGTCTTATTAGCCTTTTGTCTCTTCAAAACCACAGGTCACCGAGGACGTCTCCCTTGCGCCTAACCTCCCTAAAGAGAAAGAACCTCCTCGTCGTGGTGACATTGGGTGGGATAGGTTCTTGTTACGCCAGTTTGGCCTTCAATCTTATAGCCTTTTTCCTAGCTACAAATTGTGAGATAACATTTTGGCACCGTTGTCACGGAACAATGAGTCCATTCTCCTCAAATGACAAATATTTTCGGTAAGCCTTGCCTCAGAGACCTTTTTCTTACAATATTACTTGGTGACTCCACTAGGGTGTTTTGCCTTTTCTTTGGTAGTTTCAAGTAAATTATCTGGCGATTCCACAAACTAAAAATAGGTTCAATAATCCTCCTTTGTCTTTCAGAAGGAAGCCTCCCAAGAACTCTCCTGTTGTCAAATCACTCTTCGGGAAGAGCCTTACTTTAAGAATCATGTTTAGCTCTCAGACCGCTACAACAAACCCAACCAACAATCAAAGACAATGGTCATCTACTCTTTTCAAACCGTTAGACATGTTAGCCATACTAGGCTACCCTAGGAAAATGCCACCCAAGTGTGAGAAGTGGTTGCCTAAATTCACCGGTACTGATGTAATCAGTGTCGAAGAGCACATGAGAAACTTTTGGGCATTTTTTCAGCTTCACCCTGTTAGTGATGATGTTGAAGATCTAGTCATGAAGTTGTTCTCCGCTACTCTTTATGATGCCTCAAGGCGTTGTTACCTGAGCCTTCCCAATGGAAGCATCAAAACCATGGACAGACTTGAAGAGGCCTTTATCAAAATATGGAGTGTCAAAGAATACCCTAACATGCTCCTCACCCGACTGAATAACCTTGCCAAATATGAAAATGAGTTCATTCGGGAGTTCCATACTATATTTGAGACTTTTCTACAAAGGATTCCTGCAAGACATCATCCAAAAGATGAATACCTCGTCCATGTTTACACCAGATCTTTCAATGGCCAACTAGGGTATCTTATCAGAGATAAAAACCTTGAGTCCATTCAGGAAGCCCAAGAGCTCGCTACTAAAATAGAGGGAGACCTCCTTTCATCCAATATTGGGCCTTTTGCTAATCCAAGGGGGAGAATAGACACCAAACCAAACATGGTCCACAACGCTGAGCCTACTTCAGACCTGTGTGCCAGTTTGCCAAGATGCAAGCCTCTATGGATGGTATCATAAAAAAACAAGAGAAAATGATGGGTAGGATTTCCATCTTGGAAATATCTCAGACCCAAGCACCTAGGGTCCTGCACAAAGGACAATTCCAGAAGGGGAACCAATTTTATAAACCAAAGAATGAGAAAAAATTTCCAAACACCTTGGCCCCTGCAAACGTTGTTGATGAGAATCCTTGGTGCCTAGAGTGCAGTGAAGCACAATGGGAACATGAGTGTCCTTATAGTAATGGCCATCAACAAGTCAACAACATGGACCATTTCATGGATTTTCCTCAAATAAATATCACTGATGCAGAACATCAGGAAGCCGTAAAAGAAGCGGCTAGGTCAGCAAGAATGGCAGTAATAAACAACCTAGACCAAGAATCATGAGAGAAGCTAAAGAAACAAGAATTTCAGGTGTACAGAAGAAAGAAGTTGAACCAACCTAATACTAACCAGGCAAATCCCCCACCCCTAGAAATACTTCTTCCCAAGACACACAAGGCTAGGAAGGTTGACCTAAACTTTGACTTCGAAGGGGCATTATCAAAAATGCATGTAAACGTTCCCCTCATAGAAGCCATTAAAATCTCGTCTATCAAAGAATGCTTTGACACTTTCTTTTTGGGATTGAATGAACCCATGGACCCCCCTATTATGTTGCAAGTTGATCACTTCAGGGTCCAATATCGTGAGAACCCTCCTTTCTTCATGATATTAACAATGAATGGTAAGAGCCTCAACAATTGCATGTTATATACAGATGTAGGTGCCAACATGATGTCACTTAAAGTCATGCAACAAGCGGGTTTGAAGGCCACACGACCTTTTAGAAATGTATGTGGCTTCGAATCCAAAGCCATACGCACACACGGGGTGGTTGAGAATGTGGAAGTTTGCCTAAAGGAGTACCTGGAGAAGATAGTCCACATTGACATCATGGTAGTTGATGTCCCAGATGTGTGGTGAATGTTGTTATCTAGGAAATTTGATGCAATGTTGGGTGGGACCCTTGAGATGGACCTCACATTCTTGGAATTGCCTTTGAAAAATGGAACAACAGGTCATCTCCTCAATGTTCCGATAACCGAAGACCATGTGAAAGATATTACTCACCCCGTCAAAAATAACAAAGAACAAGACGAGATCATACAAACCCTTTAGAAGTATTCTCCAGAAGATATGCCCTTCACAAGGGAAGAGGACTTTGAATAGATCAAATGAACTAAGAAAGAAGAATACCAACAACTCCTATATGAATTCAAGAACAAAGAGATTGGGACGATGAAGATATTAAAGAAAGCTGAAGATGACATACAAATCCACGCATCCCAACAGGAAGTGTTTACAGCAGAAGCCCACCCTTCACACTCAACACAATACACCAGGGTTGTCCAAGGGATGACCAAATACAAAGTAAAAAAGTACAATAAAGAAGACATGACATGGATGTGGGATACCCAAAAAGGAGAGCCAACTAATGTGAAAGGAAGTGCTCAGTCATGGCTTGGATACTTCAAAGATGGAATGGAATCAGTTGACAACTCAAATTTCTTGTCCACTTTGGAGGGAAGAAGGTGCCCATTACCTATCAGCGGGAACCTCCTCAAACCCCACCAAGATGGGGGGACCTGACTTCACACATAAGTACAGGTAAGTAGGCATTTTTTCATTAGTGTATTATATCATTTGCATTGCATGTTAGTTTGCTTTTATATTCACACTTATTGATTGTTTTCTTTCAGTCTATATTTATATATACATGTATGATGGGGTGGCGTTACCACCCTAATTTTTTTACTGATACTCCTATCGAGATTGAGCAGGTCTGAAGGTTATGCCAAAGATGTTGAGGTTCTCATGCACTCTATGGTGAGAACATGTCCTTGAGTTGGAGCCAGATGTTATCCCCACTTTTTAGGGATAACTAGGAGATCATGTCTCGAGGCCCATAGGTCCTAGACATGGAGTACCGAGAGTAGGATTGACTTTAGTATGGCCCTGGAGGGCCCACCCTTTTCTTCATTCATCATCTTTTGTCTTGTCAGAAGAAACAACATCCATCACCATTGGCTTGATCCTGTATCAGAAGAGGTTCTTTCTCCATGAGGTAATTGGTCTAGGTATCATGGTATGTGTCAATTTTGATCATTGAAACCTTTAAATATATGCATCTGATTCCTTTTATCTCAAACAACTGCTTGGATATTACATTATCCCACTTGACCATGCTTGGGGAAATTGAAAGGGTTCCCTAGAAAGAATGTTCCCATAGGTCTTGGTTTTCCACTGGGGGAACTTATGAAAAGCCATCCTCCACTCCCATCATAGCATCATTGTTTCATATTATCTCCTGCTCATTTATGCCATTCCCCTTGTCCGAGCATTGGGTTGACCTATTTGTAGGATTTCATCTTATCTCGTGGGAAGAAGGGGCTAAAGGCCCAGAAGGTAAAAGCAACTGGTAAAAGACAAAAGCCTAGAAATAAAACCTCGAGATGCTTCACTCGGGGATCCCCGAGAAGGCAGTAAAAAGCCTCTCAGAAAGAAACAAGAGAGACCCGGAAAATAACAAAACAAGACCTAGTCAGAGGATAGGTGGTCTCATCATGAGCCATCCTATTAGGTCCATGGGTACCTAACAATATGACATTGCCATTGTCTGGTTACCACGCCAGGGTAGTGACCTTTGGTTGCATGGCCAAGGGAAAGGGGGTCTCATCATGAGCCAACCTTCTCATCTCTGTGAAAGTACTTGTGGGTAACGCTGTCAGCTCTGGTCACCATGCCAAGACAGTGTACCCTGGTTAGTTCTTGAACAAAAAAATCAAATAAAAGAATAAAACAAGAATAAAAAGAATAAAGGCAAGAATGGGCTTGGAAAAAATGCATCCATGACATGTACAACTCGCCTTCTACAAAGGCACCCACAGGTAACACTTATGCATCCTTGGCCCTCACTGCACCCACATGTTTGGAGGACACATCACCTCACTTACATGGCTTCGATGATATCTTTCTAGAAACTTTCGATGGCACTGATCTAAGTCCTCCAAAGCCGAAGTAAGAACTTGATCTAAACACTCTCAAAACGTTTTTCTATTGAAACCCTAACTACACTAACCCTAGCTCTAGCTAACTTACTAACCCTAGTTGTTGACATCATCCTTGGTTATTACATATTTAATGCAGCAACGTTTTACTTTATGAGCAATTGAATGGTGGTTTAAAGCATTTGTTAAATGAAGTGTTGATTGGTTACTTTGAATTCCACATCATTCCAATATTTATTGGTGAAGTGTTATATTTTTCATTTGCTATTGATAAACATTGACTTTGTCAACATTTTTTGCTAATTGCTTACATATACTTATCATATAGTCTTATGAAGTACTAACCCATTGAAATACATCTTGCATATAACGTTTTTCCGTTGTCTTGTTCCGGGTAGGTGTTCTTCATTGGGGATTTACTTCATTATTGGTTGTTTAGCTGGGACTTTTTGTTTGGGTGGTGACTTGTGAAGGGGGGAAACCTTATCTTGGTCTTATTAGCCTTTTTCCTCTTCAAAACCATGAGTCACCGGGGACGTCTCCCCTGGGCCTAACCTTCCTAAAGAGAAAGAACCTCCCCATCGTGGTGACATTGGGTGGGATAGGTTCCTGTTACGCCAGTTTGGCCTTCAATCTTATAGCCTTTTTCCTAGCTACAAACTATGCGATAACATTTTGGCGCCATTATTGGGGAACTCTAAGTCCATTCTCCTCAAGCGACAAATATTTTTGGTAAGCCTTGCCTTAGAGACCTTTTTCTTACAAGCTTACCTGGTGACTCCACTAGGGTGTTTTCCCTTTTCTTTGGTAGTTTCAAGTAAATTATCTGGTGACTCCACAAACTAAAAAGAGGTTCAATAATCCTCCTTTGTCTTTCAGAAGGAACCCTCCCAAGAACTCTCATGTTGTCAAATCACTCTTAGGGAAGAGCCTTCCCTTAAGAATCATGTCTAGCTCTCAGACCACTACAACGAACCTAGCCAACAATAAAAGACAATAGTCATCTACTCTTTTAAAACTGTTAGACTTGTCAGCCATACCAGGATACCCTAGGAAAATTCCACCCAAGTATGAGAAGCAATTGCCTAAATTCACTGATACTGATGCAATCAGTGCCGAAGAGCACATGAGAAACTTTTGGGCATTTTTCAGCTTCACCCCATTAGCAATGATGTTGAAGATCTAGTCATGAAGTTGTTCTCTGCTACTCTGTATGATGCCTCAAGGCATTGGTACCTGAGCCTTCCCAATGGAAGCATCAAAACCATGGACAGACTTGAAGAGACCTTTCTCAAAAGATAGAGTGTCAAAGAAGACCCTAACATGCTCCTCACCCGACTGAATAACCTTACCAAATATGAAAATGAGTCCATTCGAGAGTTCCATACTAGATTTGAGACTTTGCTACAAAGGATTCCTACAAGCCATCATCAGAAAGATGACTACCTCGTCCATGTTTACACCAAATATTTCAATGGCCAACTAGGGAATCTTATCAGAGATAAAAATCCCCAGTCCATTCAAGAAGCTTAAGAGCTCACTACTTAAATAGAGGGAAACCTCCTTTCATCCAAGATTGAGCCATTTTCTAATCCAAGGGGAAGAATAGACACCAAACCAAAAATAGTCCACAACGCTGAGCCTACTTCAGACATGTGTGCCAATATCACCAAGTTGCAAGCCTCTTTGGATGGTATCATAAAAAATCAAGAGAAAATAATGGGTAGGATTGCCAACTTGGAAAGATCTCATACCCAAGCACCTAGGGTCCCGTACAAAGGACAATTCCAGAAGGGGAACCAATTTTATAAACCGAAGAATGAGCAAGAAGTTCCAAACACCTTGGCCCCTGCAAACGTTGTTGATGAAAATCGCTTGTGCCTAGAATGCAGTGAAGCACATTGGGAACATGAGTGTCCTTATAGTAATGGCCATCAACAAGTCAACAACATGGACCATTTCATGGATTTTCCTCAAATAAATATCACCGATGCATAACATCAGTAAGCCATAAAACAAGCGGCCAGGTCAGCAAGAATGGCAGTAATAAACAACCTAGACCAACAATCACGAGAGAAACTAAAGAAACAAGAATTTCAGGTGTACAAAAGAAAGAAGTTGAACCAACCTACTACTGACCAGGAAAATCCCCCACCCCTGGAAATACTTCTTCCCAAGACATCCAAGGCTGGGAAGGTTGACCTAAACTTTGACTTCGAAGGGGAATTACCAAAAATGCATGTAAATGTTCCCCTCAAAGAAGCCATTAAAATCCCGTCTATCAAAGAACGCTTTGACACTTTCTTTCTAGGATCGAATGAACCCATGGACCCCCCTATTATGTTGCAATATGATCAATTCAGGGTCCAATATGGTGAGAACCCTCCTTTCTTCATGACGTTAACAATGAATGGCAAGAGCCTCAAAAATTGCATGTTAGATACAGGTGAAGGTTCCAACATGATATCACTTAAAGTCATGCAACAAGTGGGTTTGAAGGTCATAAGACCTTATAGAAATGTATGTGGCTTCGAATCCAAACCCATACCCACACACGGGGTGGTTGAGAATGTGGAAGTTTTCCTAAAGGAGTACCTGAAGAAGATAGTCCACATTGACATAGTGGTAGTTGATGTCCCAGATGTGTGGGGAATGTTGTTATCTAGGAAATTTGCTGCAATGTTGGGTGGGACCCTTGAGATGGACCTCACATTCTTGGAATTGCCTTTGAAAAATGGAATGATAGGTCGTATCCTCAATGTGTCAATAACCGGAGACCATGTGAAAGATATTACTCACCCCATCAATAATAACAAAGCACAAGATGAGATAATACAAACCCTTCAGAAGTATTCTCCAAAAGATATGCCCTTCACAACGAAGAGGACTTTGATCAGATCAAATGGCCTAAGAAAGAAGAATACTAACAACTCTTAGATGAATTCAAGAACAAAGAGATTGGGATGGTGAAGATATTAAATAAAGTTGAAGATGACATACAAATCCACCCATCCCAACAGGAAGTGTTTACAGTAGAAGCCCGCCCTCCTCCCTTAGCACAATACACCAGGGTTGTCCAAGGGACGACCAAATAGAAAGTCAGAAAGTACAAGGAAGGAGACATGATATGGATGTGGGATACCCAGAAAGGAGAGCCAACTAATGTGAAAGGAAGCACTCAGTCATGGCTCGGACCCTTCAAAGTTGGAATGGAATCAGTTGACGACTCATATTACTTGTCCACTTTGGAGGGAAGAAGGCACCCATTACCTATCAGAAGGCACCTCCTCAAACCCCACCAAGATGGCGGGACCTGACTTCACACATAAGTACAGGTAAGTAGACATTTTTGCATTCGTGTATTATATCATTTGCATTGCATGTTAGTTTTCTTTTATATTCACACTTATTGATTGATTTCTTTCAGTCTATATTTATATATACATGTATGTTGGGGTGGCATTACCACCCTAATTTTGTTACTGATACTCCTATTGAGATTGAGAAGGTATGCAGGTTATGCCAGAGATGATGAGGTTCTCATGCACTATATGGTGAGCACATGTCCCTGAGTTGGAGCCAGATGTTATCCCCACTTTTTACGGATAACTAGGAGATCATGTCTCGAGACCCACAGGTCCTAGACATGGAGTACCGAGTGTAGGATTGACCTGATTATTTCCCTAGAGGTCCCACCCTTTTCTTCATTCATCATCTTTTGTCTTGTCAATAGCAACATCATCCATCACCATCGTCTTGATCCTGTATCAGAAGAGGTTCTTGCTCCATGAGGTAATTGGTCCAGGTATCATGGTATGCATCACTTTTTATCATTGAAACCTTTAAATATATGCATCTGATTCCTTTTATCTCTAACAATTGCTTGGATATTGCATTATCCCACTTGACCATGCTTGGGGAAATTAACAGGGTGCCCTAGCAAGCATGTGCCCATAGGTCTTGGTTTTCCATTAGGGGAATTTCTGAAAATCCATCGTTCGCTCCCATCATAGCATCACTGTTTCATCTTATCTTCGACTCATTTATCCCATTCCCCTTATCTGGGCATTGGGTTGACCTATTTGCAATATTCCACCTTATCTCATGGGAAGAAGGGGCCAAAGGCCTAGAAGGTAAAAGAAGCTGGTAAAAGACAAAATCCTAGAAATAAAACCTCGAGATGCTTCACCCAGGGATCCTCGAGAAGGCAGTAAAAAGCCTCTCAGTAAGAAACAAGAGGGACCCGAAAAATCAAAAAACAAGATTTTGTCAGAGGATAGGGGGTCTCATCACGAGCCATCCTATTAGTTCCATGGTTACCTAACAGTATTACATTGCCACCATCTGGTTACCATGCCAGGACAGTGACCTTTGGTTGCATGGCCAAGGGAAAGGGGGCCTCATCACAAGCCATCCTTCTCATCTCTGTGAAAGTACTTGTGGGTAACGCTATCAGTTATGGTCACCATGCCAAGGCAGTGTCCCTTGGTTAGTTCTTGAACAAAAAAGCAAATAAAAGAATAAAACAAGAATAAAAAGAATAAAGGCAAGAATGGGCTTGGAAAAAATGCATCCATGACAGGTACAACTCACCTTCTACAAAGGCACCCACATGTAACACTTATGCATCCTTGGCCCTCACTGCACCCACATGTTTGGACATCCCCTAGCCACATCACCTCACTTACATGGCTTGGATGAGATCTTTCTAGAAAAATTCTTTTTCTTGTGGACACTAGCTTAATGGGATGCCTTGTCCTTTTCTCCAATATTGTATTGCATGTTTTTATAATGTCTTTGAGCTATTGACTGATGTATTAGGGGTTTTATGCATATGTTTAATAATATTGATGATGAGATGTGATTGAAATTGCTATGATCCCTGTGAGTGATGAGCCCATGGAGGGCGTATCTTTTGATGTGCAGGACCATGCCCGATGGACAGGAACCATTTGGACTAGTACACATGGGGAGATGAATAGTTCAGACCTCCATGGGGATGAAGAGCCCACCTGATGGATGTTGAGACCCCATCAGGGGGGCAGAGACAGGACAGAGATTGATTAGGGGATTTTCACCTGAGAGGAAGAGGACGTTCCACCAGAGGCACTCCGACAGGACTAGACCTAGGGGGAATGACCCTTTTTCAGTGGAACGCTAGCCTTGGAAGGCTTAGGACGTCCCCATATTCACCATGACATCACCTAGCTTCATGGATTATTTTGGAGGTAGACTAGGCAGCAGTGGCACATGTGGCATGTTGGAGAGGCCCCTGAGGGGCTAACGTTTTGCTCCTAGATGTCTCATTTTCCCTAGAAAGGGATAGCACCTCCCTTGAAAGGGATTTTACTCTCTTTTCTACTTAATTAGGGTTTTTATTAGTATTTAATGTAAAAATAGTATGATTTTGACATTATGGCCTTGTCGGCCTTTTTATGACCTAAAAAGTAAAATTAGGTCATTGATACAGTGTATACTGAGGATTTTAATCCTCATTTTATCATGACAACTGACTCACTCATAGTAAGGTCTAATTTTTTGCACCCTATTTGGGTTATTGGCTGAATTAAGGAAGGCGCACTTGCTAAAGGAAGAGATTTTTGGCATTCAATGGTGTTTTTCTTGAAGGAAGGTGTTACAACTAGGGTTTGCATGGTTATTTTTAATGAATTGTAAGTATTTTTCTGCAAAACTTCTTAAATGAATGGTTGTATTCTTATTTTCTTGCATGTATTTATAATTTGTTGAATCAAAACCCTAGGTGACAAGCACACAATTAGGTCCTTGTCTCATGTCTCCTGATAGAAAATATTTTAGCCATTGAAGAAGAAGAAGAGAGCCTAGCCATAGTTACACTCCTTTTTCATCCTCCCTTTAGCTAGCCATACCATTTTGACTTCAAGAGGAAGAGGACATCCCAGGCCTAGGTCATCTACACCTAGGGCTGTTTTCTTTTTGGGTTTGATGAAAGAGCCTTTCCTTAGCAACACTCTCCCTCTTTAAGCCCTCTTGTCTTGATTTTGTATTTCATTTGAGCTAGTTGTTTGCCAGGAAGGAGGAGAGAGCATGAGGCCTTGCTTTAGTAACACCGTAGTGAGCCTCCTCCCCTAGGGTTATGATTTTGAATCCCTTCTTTAGCATAACTTCAAAACTTATTCCTCTAGTCCTTTAAAATCTCACCCCCATCAACTCTAGCGTCCTTCACTTATGACTCTATTAAACCCTAAGGCACTGATCTAAGTCCTCCAAAGTCAAAGTAAGAACTTAATCTAAACACTCTAAAAAAAAAATTCAATTGAAACCCTAACTACACTAACCCTAGATCTAGCTAAGTTGCTGACATCATCCTTGGTTATTACATCTTTAATGCATCAACGTTTTACTTTATGAGCAATTGAATGGTGGTTTAAAGCATTTGTTAAATGAAGTGTTGATTGGTTACTTTGAATGCCACATCGTTCCAATATTTATTGGTGAAGTGTTATATTTTTCATTTGCTATTGATAAACATTGACTTCGTCAACATTTATTGCTAATTGCTTACATATACTTATCATATAGTCTTATGAAGTACTAACCCATTGAAATATATATTGCATATTTTTTTTTCTATTTTCTTGTTCCGGGCAGGTGTTCTTCATTGGGGATTTACTTCATTATTGGTTGTTTAGCTGGGACTTTCTGTTTGGGTGGTGACTTGTGAAGGGGGAAAACCTTATCTTGGTCTTATTATCCTTTTGCCTCTTCAAAACCACAGGTCACTGGGGATGTCTCCCCTGGGCCTAAACTCCCTAAAGAGAAAGAACCTCCCCATCGTGGTGACATTGGGTGGGATAGATTCCTGTTACGCCAATTTGGCCTTCAATCTTATAGCCTTTTTCCTAGCTACAAACTGTGTGATAATAGCCACCATTGCCATCATTTTTGATCTAGATGGAGAACACCATACCGGAGTTTGGCCAAGTCATATGTAATGTCGTATAAAGAGAAATAATGTTCCATTTGGGTTTCCCAACCAGTGGGGTCCGATCCATCAAATTTGGTCACATCCACCCACGGAAGGTGTAGGTCATGTTGAAAGTGATGGTTCTGAAAGTTAATGGAATGAGAGGAATGGTCACCTTGAGGATGTGGAGGTGAGGAAGAGGAAGGGTTATCTATAGGGATATGTAGTTTGGTGTAGAGTGTCGAAAAGATTGATTCAAGCTGGGTGGTGAGGTCTTGTTTGATTTGCTCCATTGAGGACTACATGTTTGTATTGATGGTTGAAACATTGGCACTGAGTTGTTTCACTTCTTGTTGGGTTTCGATGAGACCAGATTGTAAGGTGTTGAAGCAAGCTTACAAGTCTTGGATACGAGTATGGACCATGAGGATGGGGGAACTGAAAAAGAGCGGGCGAGGTCAAATTTTTTTCCGAAAAATGATATGGATGAATGTGATAAGGGAAAAGAGATGAATCCAATGAAATAGGTCTCAAATAATGGTGAAATTCCCAAATGCTTAACCAGAAAGAAATGTGTATTTACTTGGCAACTCAAACACAGTTGCGCGGCAATATATCTTGTCTATTTTAATTTGTTTATGTTTATGTCCCCAAGGGTTAGGTATTCAAGGGTTCTACAGACAAGGGTTTCCCTGTTCTATAGCTCTCTGATATATGTGCATGGTCCAACAATAGTACTTGGCCCAATATCTCAGGGCACTAACTAAGGAGGATAGATCATACCCTTAGCCGTACTACTCGACTACCCAGGTACTAGACAATATTTTCTCGAGTGTTTTTCTCGATGACACTATAGCAGTCAGGTGATCGATCGGTTTATCTAAAGAGGACTTCAGGTAATCTAGGCCGATACATACACAGGTGTTGTCTGATGCGCTACCACTCGAAGGGGTACAACAGGGGTTACAAGGGTGGCCAACAGATGTGCGCTTAAGTACCACTTGCATTTCCTTCATGTATGAATCCCTCAACCATGGGTTTATGCGTGTAACGAAAGATCTTTGTGGATTAAATACGTCAGAATACATCTCTACCCTGGAAAAAAAAATTAACCCACACTTTCTGCCGAGGAAAGTGCTCTAATACCACTTGTAATATACTAGATATAAAATTTATGCAGAACAGAAATAAAATGCTATAAATGGTAGAATAACAACAATATAACCAGAACATTCACCACAATAGCACTGAAATGATAAGAGAACAATAACAGAAATAACACTTTGAATTTGAAAGCAATGTTCACGGGCCTCTTCGAGGGGACAACCTCCAGTTGAGCAGAGTTCTATTACAATAATATCCAAGATGGGGTTCTCATACCTTTGACTCTTATTTATACTAAAAAGAAGCATCTAGAGGAATATCCTTCTATGAGCGGAAGCTTCTATTAGGTCTTCTTACATCCGCCTTATTCTATTTTATTGAAATGCCTTATTAATATTGACCTTTATTACATCTAAATATATTATTCTACCTATGTGTGGGTTAGGACCCTAACAATATTCATCTTCTTAACTTTCCAACGATATACATTTTTTCCAAATCCGACTCCCAGATCTCAAGATATGAGCTCGTGAAGTTGAGTTGTCAAGTGGATCCATAGAAAATGAATCTGAATGATATTTCCATTTTTTGGAAACATTTGGCCTCTTTCAACCCTTAAAAACTATACCATAATCTTCTTCATCAAAATATCTTTCCAACAGTATAAATTTTGCGTGATTTCATTTCTCGGAGCTAAAGTTATGGCCTCTGCAAGATCATGACTCAACCACCATCGATCAAGTTTGATGGGAAAATGTGGGCCCTTGGATTGACTTTCGACCTCCTTTGTTAAATTTCTACTTTTTCTTATAATTATTATCCAACATGCATGGGATTTTTAGATTCTTTAGTGTATATATTTAAAAATGTAATATACATTGTTGGGCCCTTCATTTTTGGATAAGGAATTGCGCAAGTTTTGGGCAAGTACGAGTTGCACAAGCTTCAGAAGAAGATGGACAAAAGAGCAAGAAAAAGCAACAAAAATCAAGTGTGAAAAGGATAGTACAACGCCAACAAAGCAAATTCGGTTGCAAGAGAACAAGAAAGAATGCAAGCCGAGACAAAAGACACAACTTAGCTTATATATAAGGATGAATATGATTGTAAAAGGGTTCAGTTCGGTTGAATTGTGATTGCGTTCAATTCAATCTTTCCCTTATTGTTAGGTTGGTTTCATATTTATTGTATGTGAATGAGAAGTCAAAGTTTTGAGTCTCTAATTTAATCTGTACAACTTTTTGGGAGTTAGAGCTCCGCGACATTTGTCTAGAGGTAGGATTCTGTAACAAAGCACTATTGAGTGTCTCTGAGTTTGTAAATGAAGAAAGATCTGAAGATAATATGAAGAGGGATCTAAATTTTCAAAATATGTTGTGTCTCTTTGTGTTATACTTATGTATTATATTATTTCTTTATGGTTTATGAGTTCCACATGATGTCTTTGTGTTTGAATGCTTGTCCGCAACATAAGGGGTTCCAGTTCTTGCACATATGAGTTCAGATTTGTTCTAGAGTTAGATGTCTCGTGCAAGATCAGGATGAATCTTCAAGGCTCTATGAATTCTCCTAAGTATTTTCCTTTCCCTTCCCTATCTAATTGTCTCAGCATCGCTTCAAGTGATACTTCTTCTCTTTAGAGGAGATGAAAATTCTACTGCTCTAGAGTACTTGGTACCTTTTCTTGGTAACTGAGAAGGACCTTGGTCTGATCAAACTCACTCCAACAAAATGGTTCCATTGCCAGGATATGCATTAAAAGGGAACCTGTAGGGAGGACGATTCCATGGATTCATAGATCTAATATTGACCAATGGTGGGAAAGAAGTTGTGAATCCTTCATATGGAAATAAGCGAAGCTAGGGGGAAATCTATGGAATATACTCGTGAGGTATTATTTTACCCAGAAATATCGAGTGACCAGTACCAGATATTATGGGTTAAGTTCCTGGAAGAAATTTTCCACTAGATAAATAGGCTCCAAGAAGCTCCAAAGTTCCAAGAACGAGTCAAGAGGACATGTACTTGGGACACAAAAAATGTTTCTTCACATCATTAGTTGGATCGTCCAGTCACGTGAGTGATTCATTTCTGGGTCAATACCACATTAGAAGGATACATTATCTAGTTTTTTGCTGAGAACCACCAATATTTTTCATGAGCAAAGGTGGATTTCAAGAAAGACGCAAGGGGAAGATTGTAGAGAGAAATCCCCCTATGGATTAATTTTTTCTTGATGGAAGAGGGGATGTTGACTATGTCCCTGACTAAGATGGTAGCATAGACACCCTGTTACACATTATTTTTTTCACCCTTATGACCATTAATGATGTAAACCTATCTATTGTCTTAAGAGGGATTAGTGGTCTAAATTCCTGAGGAAAGAAGGGAGAAGAACTTTACCTGAGAGATGAAATCATATTTTCCTTTGTAAAAACCCTAGTAAGGAGGATCGTCGCACCCTGTCCATTTCTAGGGGTGCGACGATCCCAGTTCATCGCATGTTGTACTATACCTAGACTACAACATTGTCACACTCTTCTCAGTTCTAGGGGTGCGATGATTTTCGTACGTGGTGTTACCACCAGAATTTTGTCCACAAAAGGTTACAGGAATCCAACATCTTCAAGACACGCATTAGTTCACCCATGGACCAAAAATGCAATTCCAAAAGGTCCAAAACTATACAAACAGTTATAAAATCAGCATGCGCTAAGACTACACAGGGAGCACGCACACATGTGCCATCTAGAAACGCAAGAAAAGCGCATATGCACATGATACGCAACTATGGACACAAAAAACCATGCACCCCTCAGAACGATGCATTTATGATATTGTTATATCTTCCACCCACTTCTGGTTCATCTTCCAAATAAATTTGAGACACAAATCTCAGTTGAATCTGACTGGGGGGCTGGTCAAAGACCTAAGGGTGCCCTAAAGGTCCCCTTGTTCACACTAAGAACTGGTTACATAATTCCTCAAAGCTATGCTATAAAAAGAATCCATGGGTGCACTACATTTTCAAGGAATTCATTTGTATTGTTATGCTTCCTATATTCTCTTGGAGGATCCTCTTTCCTTGTCAAGAGCATAAAAGCACCATTTCATTTTTTCATTCATATCACCTCTTGAGTTAATGAGCCTTGGATTATTTCACCATTTCCTTCAAGTTTGTTATTTGTAAGAAGAGCTCAATCTTTGGGGGTCCAAGAGCTCTCTCTTGGAGGAAGAGGGGACCCATAAGTCTCACTTTTGCTTTGGTGTTTTCTTTCCTCTAATACAATCCTTTCCATTGGTGGCATGAATGTTGTTTATTTCTTGTTCTAATGTTCTTATGCACTCTAGATTAATTTATTTTGTTGTTCTTAGTTTAGTCTTTTTTTTATGTCATATGCTTGATACTTCTAACTCTTTCCTTCACTGTTTTCTTGCCTAGCTAACCCAATTGGGCTTGTAAGCATCTCCATTTTTCCCATTGAGGTGACAAAAGAGGTGCAACAGATTGGCGACTCCATTGGGGATAGGTATCAATTTCCTCCCCCATTTGGGTTATTTTATCTCTTCCTTTTGTTTCTTTAACTTGCAAGAACCATAACCGGCCCAAGTTGGCCTGCAGAAAGCCAAATTCAAAGCTGATTTGAGAGAATTTCATCCAAAATTTCTTTCACATTAGTGTAACAGAAAGTGCATAGGTTTTATAACCCACAGGAACATCTTCTGAGCATGTGCATGAAACCCCATGTGTTTCTCAGTGCCCTCTGCGCATTGTGCCCAAAGTCATTTTTTAATCTGCGCATTGGCACTCAATGCACCTCTGTCTACTCTGCGACCCGCACATCTT
>JZKD02S0201187.1:196695-214969 GCA_000966675.3 Picea glauca | reverse complement strand
AGACATAGGAGGAGATAGAATACATGTCCAAGGTCCCATATTCATCAGCAGTTGGCAGCTTGATGTATGCAATGGTTTGCACAAGACCAGATATTGCACATGCAGTGGGAGTTGTAAGCAGATATATGAACAATATAGGTAAAGAACATTGGGAGGCAGTAAAGTGGATCCTCAGATACTTGAGAGGTACCGATAATCATGCATTATGTTTTGGAGGTTCAGAAACTATTCTACAAGGATATGTTGATTCGGATATGGAAGTTGATAAAGACAACAGGAGGAGCACCATAGGGTATGTTTTTACTATAGGTGGAACAACAGTAAGAGGGATTTTGAAACTGTGAAAGGTTGTTTCACTTTCAACAACAAAGGCAAAGTATGTTGCTACTACATAGGTTAGTAAAGAGGTGATTTTGTTACAAAGGTTTATGGAGGAATTGGGAAAGAAGCAGGAGAATAGCAGGTTGTACTGTGACAGTGAGAGTGCAATTCATATTGAAAAGAACTCAGCCTTCCATTCAAAGACTAAGAATATACAGTTGAGGTACCACTTCATATGATCCATCTTGGAAGATGGACATTTGAAGTTGGAAAAGATACACACTAGCCAGAATCCTGTAGACATGTTAACAAAGGGAGTAACCAGAGAGAAACTGAGTTCTTGCTCAGTTTCAGTTGGTCTTCAAGAATGAATATGAAGATGAGAAATTTTCTAGGTCCAAGAAGGTTCAGAGTCCATCATATACAACAGTGGTGGAGTTGTTGAGATCAATCTCCAAGTGGGAGATTATTGGTTGTGGAGCCTGATTATCTTCCTGATTCAGAGGTATTTTACTTTCAGTCGTTTTTTATACCCCATGAATTATTTACACCCCATAAGTATGTACACTCTTCCATGTGGGGGAGTGCAGAGGGGGGGTACCCCCTCTATGGGGTCTGGGGGGGCTATCCCCCAGACTGGGGAGTCTGGGGGCAAGTGGGCCCCCAGCAGGGGTTCAAGGGCGAAGCCTCAAAGGAAAAATTGTCTTGTAAATGTATATTGTAATTTCATTGTAAATATGGACTGTTCATTATAAGGTCACAGATATAACGATAGAGATTATGTTAGGGTTTTTTGCCCTAGAAGGCAACCCTCTTTTATGAGGGAAATGTATTACGACTATTCAAGATGGAAAATATTGTATTCTGAGATAGGAGACTGTGAGAGAAAGAAGAGGAAGTTACAGTGGGTTTGTTGTAGGTTGTATCCCTTCATATGTTGGATAATAATAAAGGAAGGACCTCACAATTTCTCTAGTGGACGTAGCCCACACTGGGTGAACCACATAAATCTGTGTATCTTCTGTGTTTTGTTTCCAAATTTGTTTTATTTTATTGCTCCACGGTCTTGTTTTTTCTAATTGTTTTGGTACCCCCTCTACCCTAGCTTACACCCTAAAAACTAGTGAAATCACTCCTTCCTACACACCCTACGAACCATTGCCACCCAAAAATCCATAATTTCCTTTTCCCGGTCCCCCTCAGCCCATGATTCCACCACCAGGACACCCACAAGCTGGGGTTAACTTTGTTCATCCCTCTCCCATTCAGCAATATCAAAATTTTGAACAGCTGAATATGGCGAATACGACCCACCAGTTGAAAAATGCCAAAAATAAAAGGAAAAACTGAAACAAAAACAACCCCGGACCAAGAGGGAATCACCCACAACATAACCAACCTGCTGGGGGCAACCAGAGTCAGGGGAACCAACACCTTCAAGGGGGCAATAATAAAAAATGCCAAGGGAAGAACAACAACAATCTTCGGACCAACTTCCCTTGTGCCCTTTGTGGTGAATACGACCATTGTACTCACCATTTCCCTCAAATTTCCGACTTCAAATGGATGAAAGAATCCGGAAGTGGACCTTGTCCCCCACCCACACCTACCCCTCAGCAGGCCCCACAACAATATGTGAAACAACACCCCCCAGATGTGTTATAAAACCCCATACCACATCAAGGGGTAATGAACACCCAACAGGAGATGCATCCAGCCCCACCACATATGGGATAGTATGCCAAACCAGGACCTCCTACATATCACACTATACTCCTCACTAGTGAGGAAGAAGTCCTTCTACAAACACACAGTCATCAATACAGCGCACCCTCTAACCCTACTCCCAATACCTCGGATGCCACCCCAGTTTCAACTGGCCCACCTTTTATGATTCTGCACCCTAATACTGAAACACCTCTTTGCATCCCTCGCATCCCATTACAAAGGATTGTCAACAACCCTCAAGCTAGGGAAACCCACAATTATAGTCTGGTCAATGACTTGTCACAATCCCCCACTTCCATATCAGTCTTAGAAGTTCTTCAAACCTGTCCTACTCAACAGAATTCATTACTTTCCACTCTGGGGTCAGTCGACCCTATCGATACTCAACTCATCACATTTGATCTCGATAGTGGAGAACCTTGTCTCCCCGCTCTTGTCGCTTTTCAAATACCGGTTAAAATCCAGAATATCACAGTTCACCGCGACATTATTGATGAAGGTGCATCCACATGCATCATGTCCAAAACCATATGGCATAAAATTGGCTCTCCAAATATAATACCATCCACCATTACTCTGAGGGCTTACGACGAACGAACCTCATCTTCCGAAGGTCTCTTCCAAAATGTCCCTGTTGAAATCAGGGGAAAAACCATCCTCATTGACATTGAAGTTATCGACGCTCGACTCGATTACAAAATCTTGTTCGGATGTAGCTACATGTATGCAATGAAGTCTATGGACTCTTCTGTGTTCTGAACCATGATGTTCCCCCACAACGGGAAGATCTTCACTATTGATCAAGTATCACATTACAAGCCCAATATTTCTTGCAACATCAATAACATCTTACCTCTCGTTCACACTAATCTCGAGACTTACCCCCTCATTGAGATGGGTACCAGAATTTTCAAAGACCCATCCTTGCTAGGGACATACTATGGATCACCCCCGCTCATACATCCCTCAACACAAGTATGTGTCATCTCATCCAATGGAATAGACACTGGAGACACCCTTCCTCTCACAGAGGCCTCATTAGTATCTAACGTCCCACTAGTCACAGAGCTCCCCCCTCAAACACCCCTTGAGAATATTCCTACTCAACCTATTCCCAATTACACCCTCCCCCAGGGCCACATCTCAATTTGGGAGACAGTCCCCCAAGCCATTACCCAGATCCCCTTCTTCTACCCTCCACCAAGCGTACAAGCATTTCAAGTAGCCGCAACGCTCACCCTTCCTAACATGGTGCTAGAAATCCCAATATGGTATCTACATCCACCTAAGAGGGTCCCTCAACCATCCCTCCCTCCCCAAACAGAAGGAGTACCCATGAAAATCCCCATACTTACTCCTGCCACACCCCCCACACCCCCACTCACTAGCACCCCTGCTACAGCTGGGGGTAGACGAAAAAATAAAGATCCCACGGCTCCACTTCCCCCATGTATTCAACCTTCATGCACATTATGCAAGAAAGACGAACACCCCACCAACAAATTCCCATCTCTACCATAGCTACGCAATCTAATTCATCTCCCTTGAGCACCACCACCGCTCCTTGTTTCATCCAGTACCTCTGCTACATCCCCTACTATAGGTAGAAAAGGTATGTGAACCAAATTCACATGTTCCATCTATTCAGAGTATGGCCATTACACCCACCATTTCCCAGCGTTACCTCAATTTTGTCAGACGCTAACGGAAATCCACCAGAGCCTCAAGACCCCCCTCCACCCACATCATCCCACACACAGGTCACTGACATCCACTATGTCACGATCTTTGTCAATGAATGTATGCATTGTCCTTGCACTCTATTTGAATCACTTGATCACTTCACATATCAGTGTCCCACGATCATTGAATATAGGTGTCGTCAAATGACCCTCATTCAAACCCCTCCCATCCCACCAACGACAACGTCGCCCGTAGTTCCCCCCACTCCCTCTCCAGATTTTGTTTATATCTTCTCCGCTGAGCTGGAGGGACTTCCCACTCCTCCGTGGTTCATCGATAGTCTAGACGAGGATTTGCCCCCAAATCCCCCCAATTATCCCATTCATTTCCCCATGGAAATCTTACACCCAACTTCCATTTTCAACCCACAATATCTCGATATTTGGTTTATGTCGAGCGAACCATCGCAACCCCCTTGCGTCACCCTCCCTACCTCTTCACCACCCAAAGATAACCACGCGGTGACATTCACCAGTGTTGTTCCCCCGAATTCACTATATTCTCGACAAGTCCACTGCGACGAAGATATCCTCAAGGAACTAACCACCCCCGATTGCCCATGGGATCCGCTCCATCACCGAGCTCTCTTCCTCTCACAAGACGCCTTTATGCCTCTTACCCAAAACTCCATGTATGCAATCAAAACCAAATATTTTCTCCCCCCCGGGCACATAGATTGGTTCAAGAAACCTATCCCTGCCCCTGACGCTTTTGAAGAAGGCAATATGGCCAACATTTCCCCCACCATCAAAATCGATATTTCCATCAAGTCTGGAATCATAGAGGAAATTAGCATTGGCACCGCATGCTCTCCTAAAGATCTCATCACTTAAAAATACCTCTTCCAGGAATATCGAGACATTTTTGCCTGGTCATACATAGAGATGTCTGACCTTGATCCCTCTATTGTTGAACGTCGTATAGACACTTGGCTTGATATCACACGTATACAACAAAAACAACATCCATTACACCCATCTAAAGCAGTAGCCATCAAAGCTGAGATTGACAAATTACATGTTACAGGGTTCATATACCCCATCACATATACATCATGGGTATCCAACCCCGTCCCCGTTAACAAAAGACAGGGAACTATCCGTGTCTGTACGGACTTTCGTGATCTTAATCACGCTTGTCCCAAAGAAAATTTTCCAATGCCCTTTATCGACTAGATTATCGATGATTGCGTTGGTCACAAGGCTTTATTCTTCTTGGATGGTTTCTTAGGATATAACTAAATTCAGATCCACCCAACTGATCAATACAAAACTGCATTCACTACCCCCTGGGGTACTTTCTCCTATCGGGTCATGCCCTTCGGCCTCAAAAACATCGGTGCCACTTTTCAACGACCCATGACCTAAATTTTTCATGATCTAGCTCATATTATCCTTGCATACTTGCATGACCTCACCGCCCGATCCAAGAAATGCACTCAACACCTTGAGGATTTACAGATAGTCTTCCAAAGGTGTCATCAATACAACATCCGCTTGAACCCCCTCAAGTGCTTATTTTGCATCACCGTCGATCGCCTCCTAGGGTTTAACGTGTCCTAATGAGACATCATCATGGACCCCCTCAAAGTCCAAGCTATCAAATAAATTCCCCCACCATGGAATTTACGCCAACTACAGAGCCTACAAGGCAAATCTAACTTTTTACGCTTCTTTGTCCCCAATTACGCCACTCGGGAACATGGTTTCCTTCACCTCTTACGTAACGATATCCCATTCCACTGGGATGAACATGCCCAAACCATTTTTGATGATCTCAAAGAAGCCCTCTCTATTTTCCCATTGATTAGTCCACCTGACTATAACTGTGACTATATCCTCTACTTATCAGCTTCAGTCGTCTCGGTAGGAGGAGTTCTCATCCAATTAGGGGATGACAACCAGGAGCATGTCATTTATTATGTTAGTAAAAACCTTTCAGGGCCACCCTTGAAATACAATCACGAAGAGAAACTCACCCTTGCAGTTGTCCTCGTAGTCCATAAACTATGCCATTACATCCTGCTTCAAACTACCAAAGTCGTTGTAGATTCCAACCCAATGCATTACTTGCTCAGTCACCAACAATTTAATGGCAAATTTGCCCAGTGGATCGTCATCCTTCAGGAGTACAACCTAGAATTTTCCACACCCAAGAGCAAGAAATCCCTTGTACTTGCTGAAATCACTACGTCCTTTCCTTCTGATACTACCAATACCCCCGCTAATACTGACTTCCCCAATGAACATCTCTTTTACATCCCCTCAGATGATCCTTGGTATGGAGATCTCCTCGTCTACCTCCAAACATAGAAGTTTGGAAACCACCTCTCCAGGGACGATCATCGATGTATTCAACACCATGGCCCTCCTTACCTTCTTATCGACGATATCTTATATCGGCAAGGTGTCAACACCATACTTCATCGATGTCTAATAATTAATGAAGTCAACCAAGTCTTGAATGGCTGCCACAGCAGCACATGTAGTGGCCACCTCTCTAGGATGTCCACAGCCCAAAAAATCATTCGCGTCGGCTACTTTTGGCCCACATTGTTTCACGATTGCATCCATGCTGTGAAGCAATGTGACAAATGTCAGCTCTATGCCAACAAAGCAAGAGCACCCCCTGCTCTTCTCCACCCAGTCATTACCATCGACCCCTTTTGTAAATGGGCCATAGATTTCATGACTTGTAACCCTCCATCTAGTAATGGACACAAATACATCGTCGTGGTAGTCGACTACTTCACTAAGTGGGCTGAAGCCATGCCTACCTTCAACAACACCGGTGACACTACAACACATTTTTTCTTCAACCACGTCATCTCCCGCTTTGGAGTCCCACTGCAGTTAGTCTCAGATCACGGGAAACACTTCAAAAATGAAATTTTCGTCGAACTTTCCTCAAGGTTAGGCTTCTCTCATGAGTTCTCCTCCCCATACTACCCCCAGTCCAATGGACAGGTAGAGGTAGTCAACAAGGTCCTCAATACCATGTTGCAGTGCACAGTAAACAAACATAACACCAATTGGCACCTTATGCCTTTTTCTGCACTGTGGGCTTATCGCACGGTAGTTAAAACTGCCACTGGTTTCACACCATTCCATCTATTCCATGGGGTTGAGGCCACTCTCCCCATCGAATGTGAAATCCCAACATTACACTACTCTAATGGAGTAGCGATTGTTGAACTTAGAGTCACTGGATGAAGACCGTCGATATTCATTACAGAACAATGAGGCAGCTAAAAAATGGTCGAAGGCCACCTTTGATCGCCATGTCAACCTTTGGTCATTCAACAAAGGCGACCTCGTCCTTGCTTACGATATCGCTCATGATACCTTCGTCCATGGCAAGTTTGAATCATTATGGCATGGACCTTATATTATCCAACATTGCCTCACTAAAGGGGCATACATCCTGGCCTCTCCCGAAGGCCACCCCCTCAAAGAACCCATCAACGGGTTGTACTTGAAGAAATTCTATGCCTCAGTGTAGCCATTCTACACTAGGCTCTTTCTTTTTGTACAATTTTTTAGAGTTTTTAATCTTTTTTCCCCCCATGCCTTGCGTCTAATCTATCATTTGTGTTATTGATAGATGCCTTCTCCATCTACCTACCACATAGGCTACATCGATGGAGCCAGTCGTTGGATGCAGAATCTCGCTTCGACTGCTTGGGCCCTCTATACTCCCTCGCATGAGCTACTCCACTCCAGCGGCATATGCCTGGATCCCACCAACAACAACCAAGCCGAATACACTATTGTCATCGGCCTCCTTATAGAGGCCAGTCACCTCCATGTTTGTCACCTTAGCGTCTTCCTAGATTCCCAACTTGTCATCCTTCAACTCAACCATGTGTATCATGTCTACAATCCTTGCCTCTTTCACAAATACTTGCAAGTTAGACTCTTTCCTCACCATTTTGATTCCATCACATTTTCACATATTCCAAGACAATTCAATCAAATAGTAGATAATATGGCTAACCTAGTGTTATATTGGCATTTATCACATCAAGATATTGTTACACATACATCAAACATCAATAATCTGTCACAGCATATAGATTAGACATCATCAAAAAGAATTAAAACATGTGAACACCACAAAGATCCCAAATGGTATATCCATCATATATATATATATATATATATCGATCAATATATCATCAGTGTTTACAAAAAATAATACATGTACAAAATCCGTAGGCCAATGAACCACCTCGCCCCTATAGATACAAAACTAGTGTCACCGCACCAAGTAGGCTCGCAAGCCTATATAAATACCAAAAATACATATATAGACGCTCATGGTGCCTCTAGAGCGCCACCACTTGGTCCCCTCTCGAGAGGAGGTACCCCACCAGCTATCGGTCCCTCTAAACCTGGGGGAAATCGCCCAGTCATCGCCTCACCTGCTAAAGATGCTCTCCAGACCATAGTCCACCACACCAATGGAACGCCCACACACTTTTCCAGGACTCCCTCGTCCTAAATCCGTGACCACATGCCCTCGGGCACCCCCTGTAGCACCACCTCCAAGCGGTGGCGAATATCCTCAAACTCTCCCCTGACCTCCATTGGCAGAACATGTGATGGCCCTGCACTAGGGTCATCAAAATGATGTCTCCTTGATGCTCTCCCATCATCAATGTGCCTCTCCCCAGCATCCTCCCATCGTCGTGTCTCTCCTTCCTGCGACTCTCCCCACAGAGGTCTCACCGGCCCTTGTCGATCCGATGCTCTAACTAACTCAACCTCGCGCCCACGAGGTCCCACATATGCACAAAAAAAACAAATGGTAGCATCAGCATCCATCTATACATCACAAACATGATATACTATCTAAAGATCAAACCATTAAAAATCACATCATACCTCTATGGTCAAACACCTCTCCTAGGGGTAACACCATCTCCGGATCATCCTACAAGTCCACCCCAAAATATAAATGTCGCAGTATAATATGTGGCATCCGATGCCACACATGTGCAGCCTTGGCCGTGAAATAGTGGCCACCCTCCCCACCTCTGTGATGAACTAAAATCGTTGCCCACCGCCTCAGTCGTGACTCTCGCACACTAGGTGCACCCAAAAGCACTCTAGGGCGCAACATTGGCACCCTCTCCAAAAACCATGCCATGAAGATAGAACCAAAGGAAAACTCCCCCGAGTCAGTAGCACGACACATGTCAAGTTTCCCTACCATCTTGGCATGTAGCATCAAGCCCTAGGCAAAATGCTCACCCGCCAGTGCCCTCTCCATAATCCTCAGCTGACCCCCACTGATCCGCTGAGTCGTGAGAGACCCGTAAACTCTCACAATCATCGTTGCCACGCAACGATGCACAAGGGAATCCATCACCCCAATACTCACCATGGAGCCCAACATAAAGTTCTCCCCTGAGCAATACCTTTGGCCTAAGACTGCCAACTACCCATCCCTGAGTACAATGGGCTCCAATGGTAATGGGGTTCCCTGGAAAGGGAGCCTAGTCAGAAAATAAACATCCTCCACCGCAGTGAAGGCCAGCTACTCACCCCACACCATTAAGCAATGCATATATGGATTGCACATCCTAATCAGGAACTGCAAGAGATACTCTTGTGCCCGCACTAGCGAACACTCAAAAAACTTCAACAACCCATAGGCTGCTAAAGTGTCCCAGACCGCCAAGTCCTCGTCCCTCATGGCCTCCCTTGGGCAGGCCCAATATCTCTCTCTCCAATGCACCGACATCATCCCAATGCTCACCTGCATCCACATGTACAACACTTGATCAGCCATCACAACCCATAAAAAAAATAAAATCTCCTAAAAAAGATGAATATTTTATAGCCTTCAGCTTTTCCTCCATGGCTTAGTTGTTTTTCCCACAGGCATGCACATATGCGCACCTGTTCATCCCACAAGCGTGCATATGGTGTGTGCATGTTCATCCCACAATCGCGCACTCATGAACGACTGTCAGCGATGCAAGAGTGCACACATGCACCCTTGTCACCCACATAGGCATGCCTTCTGGCATGCTTGATCGCTACACAGCTACGCACACATGCGCTACTGTGAGGAACAAAGCCACGCATGCATGCCCATCTATCTTTTTGACAGGCACTCACCATATGCATGCTTGTTTCCCTCATTTGGGCGCCCCTGTGCATGGTTGTTCAAGATACAGCTATGCATTCATGCGTGGGAGTTCTTTGATCGCCCATGCATTGGGGTGCCCACACTCACAAAATCCCCTGTACAACCATACATACAGCCCCTACCCAAAAATGAAACCCTAACTACTATGCAGGAGGATACGAAAACTAACCTAAAGCTCGTTGATCCTGAATCGGCTCCCTCAATCTCCCAGAATCTCCAAATCTCCTCTAAAATCGCTCGTCCACTCAATAAGACAGCAAGTACAAATGAGGTCGATTTGTGGGCCCTACAGCTATATATAGTCCATTTTTCCAAACTTCCAGACTCAATTCTGGGAGCTCCGGGCACCCGTTTTTTGATCCATCTTTAGCCACGGGATCAGGACCCCGTTACCTACATAATTTCATTCCTCAAGCCATTTTCCATCCTCAGCCCTCGAGGGACATTTTTCTCATCTGACACTCAGGTACACATACTTACATTCACATATTATTGAATAATTGTTATATGATCTTTCTGTTCAGATATTGTTTACATCGGGTATTCATTTTTTATGTGTGTAGGTACTTTATCATCATACGTTAGCAATATTCCTTTAGGTATATCATTGACACTGGCATGTAGTCATTCCCTCTAAATCTCAAATTGCATAATCCAGTTCCACCCACCAATCTTTGCCTCTAGGATCCCCACGTCCATCTTTGCAGTACTGTCCCCTCTGCTGCATTTCAGTACTGTCACCCGGTAGCACCCTCCCCCACATGATTTGTCCCATTCATAGTTCCCCTTGGCACTTTGACACTCATTTTTTTTTCACCCCTTAGAGATGGGAGTCCTGATAGTCTTACGCATCATCGAGAACCAGCCACATACTTCTAATCCTAATTGTGTTATCCTGCCTAATGGACTCCCAGGTTACTTCATCATGGTTCTCTTTTAACTACATCCCCACAGTCTCATTAACCATCCATTTCCATCCACCATCAGTTTTCCCATCTACAGATTTTCCTCCATACTTTTTCCTCAATACAGAAACCCACCTATGGGACCCTCACCCTCCACTTGTTTCCCAAACAAATTTCACCATCATCGGCCAAGCCATATTACATTGGGGCACCCATTTCTATATCTGCATAGTCATCCCAACTCATTCTTTATTCTTTCAGTAATTGTACAAACCCTTTTTTCCACATTTCCATAGCTTTATGTTGTCTCCTTTAGCGACCTTCCCTTTTTTCGGCAAAGAAACCCTTGTCGGCCTTGGTTGGGGAATTTTTCACTTCCTCTCATCAAAGACATTATCCGTAAACCCATAGTATCTTACAGTCCATACCCCTTTTTGATCTCTGTGCTTATCCATTTTGTTGCACATATGGCACACCTCAACCTCATCTAGTCATCCCCCTGATGCCAAATTCAGTTTTACAGTTGCTGCCACTTTGCATATCTCCCCAACCAAAGATAGTCTCGAGTCTCACCACATATTGACTTCATCTATGTACCTCATTAGTTCATGATCTCATCCAATGGATTTCAGGAATCCCTTTTCTTCTTGGAGTCACGTCTCCCTTTCTGTCGACATCAGCATGGTTTCTAGAAGGGCGAAAGTATCTTGACTCTCATTACCTTTCCAATGAGCAGTCTCAGATGGCACAGGGAAAACCACCATTGTTCTCTATTGTCTTTGACCCCCATAAACATTCGACTTCAACATTATCTTATGTTACGGTGGGTCTTACTTTGTGACTATTGCAGTTGTTTTATCTTAGCCGAAGACCTCTGAAATTTGATAGACTATCAATGTATACACATTATCGACACTTCTCATAGGTGTCCTTACCTTTTTCATAGTTTGTTCACCATAAGAATCGTCCTCTTTTATTATCAAACCACCTTAGAGGGTGTTGCATTGATCTACGTCCACACACAACTTTAGTTACTTTATTACATCTTTTTTTAGTTACATGACACGAGCATGGGGCATGCCCACCTCATTTGTACACAGTTTTATTTTTTACACCTTGCAAAAGGTTTGGGTCCTACAGGTTCCCCTCCCCCTCCAACGGGTCTCTCTTGATACTCTCTTCATCAGTCTTTCTTACCATGGTACTCTCAGAAGAAGAAACATTGATGTATTTTGGCTATATGTATGCTCTTAACCTCACACATCAGGGGGCATCTGTTATCACCAGAATTTCATCCGCAAAACAGGAATCCAACATCTTCAAGACACACATTATTTCACCCATGGACCAAAAATGCATTTAAAAAAGGTCCAAAACTATACAACCAGTTATAAAATCAGCATGCGCTAAGACTACACAGGGAGAGCACGCACATGCGCCATCCAAAAACGTAAGAAAAGTGCACATGCACACGATGCACGACTATACAGTCTCTTTGGCTCATTTCTTGAAGATCTTGATATTGATGAGTTTAATAAAATTTTGGGACATTGTGCATCTCGGAATGATAAACGTTTTCTCTTTCTCGTAATATAGCTTTCATTGAAGTGAAATATTTTCATTCTCATTTCTTTGCATTGTTTATAGTTGGTCAAAACATCGTTTAGTTCATGTCATTTTTCCTCTTGAGTAACAACATCCTTAAAATAAAGCACTTGTAAAAATTGATTGGACATTTTTCTATTTTTTGGTAGCAAACCTACATTAGAGTAGTTGTAGGGCTTTGGAATAGGTGTGAAAGATAACTTTGCAAAGATGTAAACACACATAGAATCTTGAGTTAGGGAGTGGTGAAATCCACTTGCTACATTTTGTCCTGGGAAGCCCTTCTAACACAAGGGTCAATCACGAGGTTGCATTATGACTGGCAGAGTTACTCAACCTACTTTGTTGGTCTTAGTGTAGAGATTGCACGTATTATTGGGTGTCACTTGAGAAGAAAATCCTATGGGGACCTTCTTGAGTTGATTTCGGGCTTAGATACACTGCCTTTGCGCGTGGATCAGACTTTCAACTGTTTCCCCAGGCATCATTGTAGTAATTGGTGAACTTAGTGGCCTATATCTTTAGGGTATTTACAAAAAATAACTATGGAGGGGAAATTATTCACGGTACCTGGAATAAACATTGGCCAAACTCACTCAGGCTCCTTGGAGGGTATACCCATGTTTATGTGTGGGAGCTTGCACCAGGGTGTAAGTCCGTTAAGCAGGTCATCAATGTAACTTTTCCACCCACTCTATCTCATCCCCTTCTTATATTATTCTCGTGACGTTGGATTTCATCACCAACTAGTGTGTTCATTGTAAGAAGGTTTTGTTTGCTTGTTTGCTTCCTAGATTTTTAGCGTGTGTTGTTTGTTTTCCCTAGAAAAATCTAGGTTGGATCTTTATTTAATGGCGTCAGTTCCCGAAATGACCAATGCGAGAAACCCTTTTCTAGGGGAACCTTTTGTTTTTCCTTCTTACAGAAATATTGGTCCTCCTCACATCTCTACTTTGAGCCTTCCAGGTCTCACAATTGGATTACCGGTATGGTTGTTTTCCACTCAGGTAATCCTGAATGCAACTAGTTCTTCTGTTGTAATCACTTTCCCATGAGAACATCAACCTCATGTTGATCCTTCACCTTCTTCACTGGTAAGATCTTCTTCACCTTCTCCACTTTCAAGGTCTTCTTCCATTTCATATTATTCATCGAGTGAAAGCTCTGAAGCTAGTAACTAGGTGGCTAAGAAGAAGAAGAAAAGGAAGAATCAAAAGAACAAAAATAAACAAGGGTCCAAATTTCCAACCATTTCTATACATGTTGAAAACCAACCAGTTACTGGTGATCATGATGAGAGTGTTGATGCTCCCAAGACAACCCAAACCCTTAATCCCAAGTACCCTTGCAGGATTTGTAAGGGTAGCCATCTTCTTAAGGATTTCCCTGGTCTATCCAAGGTTATAGAAGCATGGTATACACACCCTCGCCAACCCATGTCATCAGCCTCTAAACAACATGTTGATGACCTCCCATCAACTAGTCAAGATACCATTGGAAAGAAGAAAATTAGAGTCAAGTTCCCATGTATGTATGCGAAGGGAGTCATCAAACTCACCTTTTCCCTCATATGGATGAAGCCTCGAAATTACTGGAAGACATGACTAGTTCCCAGACTCAACTTCCAACTGTTTATCGCAAGCTTACTCTTGACCCACCTATAGTTGATGGAATGATCAATTTTGTCCCTTCATCGATCAATCTGGTTGATCATGTACTCAATCTGGTCATGTCCTTAGTTGAACCAATTGACAAAGTGATCGATCTGATTCCATCCTCATTCAATCCCATTCTCCTGTTAGAGAGTGCAACCCAAGAGGTCGATCCGTTTCCACCTGTCAACCCCATTCACCCCTTGGAGAATGAAACCCAAGTGGTCGATTTGATATCATTATCAGTCGATCCTACTCTCCCACTAGAGATTAAACTTGATGTTGCCCATGTTTTTCTCATTGATACAGAATCTATTAAGGTTTAAGCTATTATTAGGTTTCTTTTCAATTTACTAGATAACCATAGCATAGATAGGATCACTGAGAGAAGCACAATAATAAGATACACAACATTTATCTTGGGAAACCCTCATGGGGAAGAAAAACCAGCAAAAACTTCCTTAATATAGATAGCCAATACAATGCCAAGACAATAAACCAAACACAAGAGAATATCCTCTCCCAAGCAATGTGCCTCTCTCTCTTCCTTCTTTCGGCAACTGGTAACTGCAGCTTCCTTCAATACTTGAGCACTAGATGAGTAAGTTGAGTGAGTGAACAAATGAGGTGTTGGCTTCCTTTTTTTATACAAATTGGAAAGCATTGAAAGGAGGTGTCTCTTCACTGGCAGGGCTGACTTGTCTTTCTGAGTGGGTAGAACCACTTTAATTTGCTTGGGGACTGACTTCTTAATTTTCATATTACAATTAGGCATTGACCAATCCAAAAAAGGGGATTTGGTCAATTACAATGCCCGACATGATCAATCCACAAAAGGGGATTGATCTAATGAATAACAAATGAATAATAAATAGAATACTCTTTGCAGTTACAATATTTCAACACTCCCTCTTAACAAGAAGGGTATTCTACAACATCGAGAGAGAGAGAGAGAGAGAGAGAGAGAGAGAGAGAGATAGAAACAACATCAACAACATATGGAACATTGTCTGGCATATCTATAAATCATCAGAAGTTTTTCTCATCATCCATATCATCATTCACTCCCTCTTAACAAGAAGGATATTATTTATCTATTGACAGGTCACCAGATGTCATCATCAACTCAACAATATCATCTAGGAAATATCATCAACTGGATAATCATCATCAACTGGACAACAAAATCAACTAGATAACATCATCAATTGGGTAACAACATCAACTGGATAACATCATCAACTGGGCAACATCATCAAATGGGTAACAACATCAATATAATCCTCTTGGTCATCTGGCATCACGATCACTGACTGGTTCTCCATGAATCCATATTAAAAAAAGTTTTGTTCTTTTTATCTTTCCGCAGAAGATACTCTTTATTTATTTTTTCTTCATGCAAAAGATACTATTTCTTATCTTCACACAAAATATATCTTATCTTCACACAGAAGATATCTTATCTTCACACAGAATATGTCTTATCTTCACACAAAAGATATTATATGAGTTTTTCCATTCCTTTTATGTTCTCCCTTCTCTTGTAGTAATCTATATCACCCATCCACTAGGGAGGACTACTACCATATCTTCACTCCTATTCATCCCACATGAACTAGAGAAGTTAAGATGCTAGCGTGGGAAAAACTAGACTCCCTTTCCATGATCCACGTAGGATCACGACACAAACCTCAAGAGCTTGTTGGCATGCTTACAAGCAGTTTACAGGAAGGTGTGTGTGTCATTGATGGCAATATCAGAGTATGCAGCGATGGAAAAATAGGGACAACGTAAGCTCAAAAGAGATAGTGCAGAGATGCATGAAGAGTGCAAGAGTGTGCTTGTTTATTTGATGGCAAACAAGCAGGCAAGGAAGATCAGCAGCGCAGGGATAATTGCATGGAAAGATCAGAAGTGTAAACTCCATTTCAGAGTTTCAAATACTAGGCATTGGAGGATTCAAGGAAGCAAATCACGACACAAATGTCGAAATCGTGATATGCGAAACATCGGAATACGTTGATCCGACTCCATTTCAGAGTTTCGGATACTAGGAGATTGAGAAGTCAAGAGTTGAGACTCTTCAACACAGGAATCCCAAAGTTGCGAAATCTGGAATCCCAAAATCCCGAAAGAGGCACATCAACAAGAGTTTTGCATACCGGGAAATAACTCCATTTCAAAGTCCCGGATACCGGGAGTTGAAGTGTCAAAACACTTCACCACAGGAGTGTCAAAATGTCGAAACGGTGAAATGCAAAACCTTGAAATCCCAAAATAGGCACATCTACCAGAGTTTTGGATACTGGGAGATTGAGAAGTCAAGAGTCGATACTCCTCAACACAGGAAACCTGAAGTCGTGAAATGCAAAATCGCGAAATGTCAAAGACTCCATACCGGAGGTTTGGATACCGGGAGTTGGAGATGTCAAGGACTCTCATGATAGGAAGCCCGAAGTTGTGAAGTGTGAAAAACCAAAAATTTGATCTGACTCCATTTCAGAGTTTCGTAGATCGGGAGGTGGAGGTTTCGAGAGATTTCACATCAAGAATGTCGAAATCGCAATATGCGAAAGTGCGAAGTGATCTGGGCCGACAGATCTAGGAGGTGAATGTGGAAGACCACGTTAGAAAGGACAGGTGGAAGACTATGACACATGGCAAAATCAGATAATGACAAGTGTCAAGTTGTTTTGGCATTTCAGGCCACTAGAATTCACAATTCTGAGTGACACGTGGAAGCCACTTGGGTCACGACACATCATCGAGTGACACAAGACTGACCTCACTCCGAGAGTTTTTGCTTTGGGAGTTTTAACTCCATCACTCCCCCTAAATACCAAAGGATGAATTCCCAGGGTAGAGGATAGTCATTTGATCACCATGGATTGTGGACCGTTGATCTAGAGATTGAAGAGTTGTAGAGAAGAGCTCGAACCGGCAAGCTCCACTTCGGAGTTTTAGGGACCACGACATGGAGCGTCAAGAAACTCTACCACAAGAATGTCAAAATCCTAAAATGTCGAAATGTGAATTAAACGCAAGATCCCATAGATCCAATCCAATGGTGCAGGTGAATTTAAGTATGATCGAAGGGCTATTGTTGCACTTTAGATTGTAACTACCAGAAATGACTGATAGCTTTTTCCAGAGGAATCAAATAGGCTTCAGTGTGATCGCCAAAGAAGGTGAAGAGGCTCGAGGCATCTTCCAGTGGAATGGATATTATTATTAGAGGTGATTGACAGATGGAAGAGTGTTGAATCCTGTAACTGCAATAGAGAGGATTAGCTTGACTTTGATAAAGAAGACGAAGAGTCTCAACTGCCAGACAGGCTAAGGAATCTTGGCTTAACACCCAGTGATGATGGACACATGGATCCAACTGCCAGAGAATCTTAAGAGTGGCAATTATGATTAGGCAGAGCACTCGACATGGAGAGAGGATGCAGAAGCATGGAGCGATAGCATGCACAAGTTGCACAGAGAACATAAGTATGGAGAACAAAGAAGAGAGGCGGTGTTGTTGGTGTGAGGATTTAGGAGTGTAGAAGGAGGAGTGTACATGAGATGAAATAAAGAGAAAAGGAATGGTGTATTAAATGGAGATGGCACATAGTGCATAATGGGAGAAGAACATAAAGCATAGAGGAGTGTGTAGAAGACACTGATGCAGACAGAGCAATGCAGTGTAGAAGAACAGTGATAAGTATGGTAAGCCAACGATAAATATTGTATCACTGTGATAAGTTTCATTAGAAAAAATTATATGTTAGGGTGGAAGGGAGGTGCTAGGGAGGACTGTTGTCCTCAAAGGTTCAAGTGGGTGATTGAACACAGGGAGTTGTAGCTTTCATCTGGTTGCAGCCAGAAAAACCAGGGTGGAAGGGTGGTGCAAGGGAGAACTGTTGTTCTCTATTTTATAGGTTGGTGCCTGTATGATTGGAAGTTGGTGCTTTCATCCAGTCAGTGCTAGAACACCACGGAGTTGGTGCTTCCCTCTAGTTGGTGCTAGAGAAACCAGGGAGTTGGTGCTTCCTTCTAGTTGGTGCTAGAGAAACCAGAGAGTTGGTGCTCTCAGCAAGTAGCAACTTGCAAAATAGAGGTTGCAGCCTCATTATGAGTTGGTGCTCATATGTATGATAATGTAAAGAATGTAAA
>JZKD02S0201187.1:152869-171525 GCA_000966675.3 Picea glauca | reverse complement strand
AGGGCCCGCGATGGGAAAACTACTTTCTCGGACCCCCCCCACCATTAAAGGTAGAATGGTCGAGGGGTTCAAGCTGCGATAAGGATCGTTGATCTGGAGAGGTAGGCCAGCGTCAATGGATATTAGCATGGGGGTTAACGGAGGACAAATGTCGGGTGGTGAGAGGAGTGAGAGTAGTGAGTGGGATGAGGGGAGGTGACATGGAGGTGATGCAGTGATCTGATGTCATTCAAGCATGTGATTGTGGGAGTTGTTAAGGGTGGTTTGGATCCAGACCGCCTTTGGGCCCGCAATCCACCACAAGCTGCCACGTACCCTTCCAAAAATACCATGGTTCCAATTGCAATATCACTTAGGAAAGTTAACGCTCGAGCAGTTTACGTCCCCGTAATGAAGCGTGGTCGTCGATCTGATGACAATCTATGATTAGAGTGATATTTACCTGCTACAAGGATCGACGGTTCTCGTCGACCTGGGATCACTGGTCCAGATTCACTTTGGACTTTCAGGCTTCAGATGTTTTGAATGTGAAACATGAAAAATATTTTGGAGAAAAATCCCTGAAGTGAATGATCTGTTGCCATGTGTCATGATGAATGAACGGTCTAGATTCTCTTCGGAAGTTAGGGCTTCGGGAGTTTCAAATGTGAACCATGAAAAAGCTCCTAGAGGAAAATTCTCGAAGTGAATGATCTGTTGTCACGTGTCGTGACTGACAAATAGTCCAGATTTTCTTTGGAAATCCAAGCTTCAGGATTTTGGGAGTTTATGAATGTTATGCTCAAAAACTCTCAAAGGAAAATCGTCGAAGTGACGTGTCAGGTTCTCGGGACTTCGGCTCTTTGGCTCTTCAGAGGCTTCGGGTCTTTAGAAACTTAGTACTTCGAACTTGATATTAAAACTTGTGCAATTCTGGAACCCGAATGGACGAGAATCATTGATCTATTTGACCTGATGGATCTTCGCCGTAAAAAATTAACCTGTTTGTTCCCATGGTCTGAGCCCAGAATTTGTTGCTCTGGATTGTTGTGTCGTGTGTATGGACATTTCCTGTGCATATAAAAAGGCTTGGTAGACATGTGGTGAGATCAATCAATGGTGCATGTGATGACAGGCATTCTGAAACAAATATGACATGTATTTTATCCTTCCAGAAAAACATAAACAGAAATGTGCAAAGACTCAAAAAACAAATAAGGGCCAAGACACTCAGTAGTGGGAAACTGACTTAAACAACCAGAAAAAAGGAAAAATTGATGCAGGCATAGGAAAAAGAGAGGAGAGGTAGGGGATGTAGACCTAGGTTACAACAGGGACCACAGAGAAACCTAAGATAACTATGGTGGGAGACTTTTGGGATGAGAAAACTAGTCAAGAAATACAGAGTTTGTTGCAGGAAATATAGACTTTTTTAGAGTTAAAGGGAATCAAAGGAGTTATGGGAGAAATGAGAATTGAATTAAATCCAGGATCAAATCATGTGATTCATAGACCATAACATCTTAACCCTATATTAAAAGAGAAGGTTAAAAAGGATATAGACAAGATGTTGGAAGCCAGACTTATTTTTGCAGTGGACGAAGCTAAATGAGTTAGCCCAATAGTCATTCAAAGCAAGAAAGGCACAGAGGATATCAGGGTCTGTGTAGACTATAGAAGCCTTAAATTTTCCTATGTGCATGACCCTTACCCAACACCTTTTACTGATGAGGTGTTAGAATAGGTTGCGGGGAAAGAAGCGTACTCATTCACAGATGGATTTTCAGGGTACCACCAAGTAAGGATTGTTGAAGAGGACAAAAATAAGACCACATTCATAACATAATGGGGATATTTCTCATACAATGTGATTCCATTTGTCTTGAAGAACGCCCCTGCAGTTTTCTCCAAGATTGTAATAGAATATTTCAGAGAGTTCATTCCCAAGTTTATATAAGTCTATATGGACGATTGGATGACATATAGTTTTCTCAAGGAACATGTAGCATTGTTATGTTTGATGTTTGATAGATGTAGAGAATTGCAGATATCATTGAACCTCAGAAAGTGTATCTTTTGTGTACCACATGGGAATGTTTTGGGCCACATAGTATGTCGAGAGGGAGTATTGGTAGACCCAGCCAAAGTTGTGTTTATTGTGAATATGCCACCACCTACGAGTGTTAAGCAGTTGTGCTCCACATTGGGACACACGGGGTACTATCACGGGTTCATCAGAAGATATGAAAACATCACTGCACCCCTGGAAAATATATTAGAAAAGGCCAAAATGTTCTAATGGACACCAGAATGTGATAAAGCATTTGAGACCCTTAAGAAGAAGCTCAGCATAGCACCAATTATGATATTCCCAAACTGGGAAAATGAATTTCACGTCCACATAGATGCTTCAGGTATTTTTTTAGGAGCTATCTTAGCTCAACCTGGAGATAGAGCCATGGATAATCCTATCTATTTTGCGAACCGGAAATTGTCACAAGCTGAGCACAACTACACAATGATAGAAAGGGAGCATTTAGCCATGATTTATGCTTTGCAGAAATTTAGACATTATTTGTTAGGTTCTCATTTTAAGTTCTTTGCTGATCATTGTACATTGAAATATCTAGTTAAAAAACCTGTGTTGTAAGGGAGGATTTGTAGATGGTTGTTATTGTTTTAGGAATTATCTTTTGAAGTAATTATTAAGCCTAGAAGATGCAAAGTAGGACCTGATCACCTGTCTAGATTACAGTCAGGTGAAAGTGGTGGAGAAGTTGACGATCATCTCCCAGATGCATATTTATTATGGTTTGAGGCCATACCAGAATACCTGGAAGACATAGCAGTATTCTTAAGTACATGAGCCTGCCCAAAAACATATTTCACAACCCATAAACTCCATATAGTTGTTAGAGCATTGAATTGCCCATTGATCGCAAGATAGTTGTATAAATTGGGACTAGATAGTATCCTTAGAAGATGTGTCTTGGATCATGAAAGGCAGGATATATTATTGGAATGCCACAATGGATTTGCAGGAGGTCATGTAGGAGGAAATACCACTGCGCAGAAAGTTCTCTAAGCTAGACTTTTGTTGGAAACACTCTTCAAGGATGCAAAGGTATATTCTAGATCATGTGATGTTTGTCAAAGAGTGGATAAGCCATCATGATGAGAATGATTAACACTTCAGCCAGTTCGATATCTACAAGAATTTGAGAAGTTGTTATTTGTCTTCATTGGACTGATCAACCCAATATCTAAGCATTCAAAGGCTATGTACATCATTACTGCAATTGACTACCTTACATGTTGGGTTGAGGTAGTAGTTGTTCAGGATTTTTCGATCGATATTGTTGCTAGGCTCATCTTTGAGAATATTATCACTCAATTTCGATGTCCTATGAGCCTAACCAGTGATCAGGGAGCTCATTTCATTGGTAGCACTATAGCAAATCTTACAGCAGAGTTCTTGATCCAACATCGCAAAAGTAACCCCTACCACCCGCAAGCCAATGGAATAGTAGAAGCATTCAACAAGATTCTAGAGAGAGTGTTAACAAAGGTCTGTTGTGAAAATCGAGAAGATTGTGATGACAGAGTTCCATCAGTACTATGGGCTTACAGGACAACCACAAAGAAACTTCACAGGTACATCTCGTTCCAGCTAATTTACGGGAAAGAGGCAGTGGTGCCTGCAGAATTCATCACTTAGAGTTTGTACATCACATAGATCACACATATGTTGGAGGAAGAATCAGTTGTGCAGAGAATTATGGAGTTATAATAACTCGAGGAGACCAAGTTTTTAGCAGAATTCAATCAGTCGGTTGAAAAAATAAGGCAAAAATCTTGTCATGACAGGCAAATTAAAACTAAAGTATTTGCGCAAGGAGACAAGGTTCTACTCTATGACAGTCAGTTCCAGAAGCATCCTGGGAAGTTGTGCATGCACTGGTTGGGACCATTTATAGTTGTGGAGATCCGACCCTTAGGAGAAGTAAGACTTGCGCAACTGGATGGTATGTTGCGACCAGGATGGGTGAATGGTGCTCACCTGAAACCATATATGTCTCAAAACTGAGCTAAAAGGACTATCGCTCTAGTCCAAAGGAGCATGTATAATAGTTAGATTTGATTTTTTTGCAATTTTTGTAAATTTAGTTAATAAAGTCGATGTGCATAATGTTGCACCGCAACACGTAGTTCATTTTTATGTTTAGGTCTCATTTGATGCAGAACTTCTTACTCATCAACGTAGGATTAGAAGCATAAAGAATCCATTAATGGCAGTCATTAATATGACAGGGACCTCTTTGTTGTCAGAGGGAGAATGAATCTGAATGTGATATGAGTCCATGTTCCACACAAACCCAATCTAGTCACAGCCTTTATTTCCATTACAGTACCCCATCTAAATTTAGTTAAGCCATAAAGTTGTGATACGCAAAGAGGTCATCAGTATTCATGCTAGGATTCCCACCCGTCAAACGGAAATGTTTGAAACCAACCACGTCCCTATCCAACTCGCACAAGTAAATGCCAGAATTTCCCAATAGGATTTACCCCGTTAACCCATCTCATCAGACAACTCAGATCCAAGTCATGTCCATATGGTCATGATGAACAATAGTTATTGCTAAACTTTCCTGCTAAGCTCGAGTAAGGATCTGATAAATCGTCGTAGAACGCATTGTTTTCAAAGAATTTAGCATTTTCCAAATTTTGTAGAGTGAGCAAGCCTGTGTAGTTGTGAAACCTGTAGTCATGATGCCTATTGGCACTAGGATGAAGGTGAAAGAAGAACGATCATGGGAAATAAAGTGTGCAAAAAACTGAAGTAACAACTAGCAAAAGAATAGCACACGCGCATGCAAGAAAGTGTGCACAAAGGAAAGCAATAGTTGGAGGAAGAACAACACGCGCATGGGAGAAAGATCTAACATAAGAAGGGTTAGGGTTTTGGTAATATTCTGTAAAAGACTGAAGAGCTCAAAATGTATAAATATAGATATGAAAGTATCATATAGAGAAAGAGGGTTGTTGTAGTTGAGGGTTAGGCTTTGGAGTTAAGTTTTGGAGACTGTAACCACGTAGGAGCGTAGGCGATAGGTAATTTTTTTAGCTATATGAACCAATTTTATAAGTTTTTGAGCAAAGAAGATATGAGTAAAGGTAGATCTGAGGATTAGATCGTAGGTTGTAGAGCCTAGTGCGATCTAGTTTACCTCACATAGATCTTACCTAGTTTTGTGGAGAATTGTAAGTGCGCAATGCCAGAAATACAGAACTACCATAATAAAAGATCCAAGAGCCAAATATTTTTGGATGTAGCCCAAGAGGGGGTGAACCATGATAATACTTGTGTAACGTATTGAATGTCTGCATGTCTCTACTTTATTTCATCAATTAATGGCTAAGCTTGATGAATGAGTTAATACATTGTTATGAATCTGTTTATACTTTGCTAGAATTAAACTGTGGGATATACGTATGCGAATTCAAGGAATAAGTATCTTGCCTTACAACTCATGGTACCTACCTTTAATCAAGAAACCCCTATCCCCTACTCTATCCTAGGATGTAAAAAATTGAGTCTTACAGTCACCCATTTAAAGCTACCTTGGGTGAGACTGCGTAGTACCTTCTAGGTGTTGTGTTTCCTTCTGGTTTACCAAGAGGGACGATAGTTTTAGAGGCTTTGTTGGAACCCCAAATGACATGAACCCTGGTTCAATAGCTCAGACAACCCGAGACGGGAAATAATGACCAACAAATGGTTTTGTTGTCATGTTAAGAGGAACAAGAGAGGACTCAGTAGATGAGATAGAATGAATAAGAACTGAAGGAGCATAAAAGAAGAGAAATGAGCCATTAGAAGGGAATGTTGAGACCTTGGAACACCATGAGAGAAGAAATCGAGGGCTGGTTGAGAACTAAAGAGCTAGAGTTTGCACAGAAAGATAATAGAAACCCCACAATCACACCACGTAAATACTTGGATAAATACGTATTTACAGATTTACATGAAGTATTTTTCTATGATTTTCTACATCTACTATAGGAATGGATCTTAAGGTTAAAATATAAACACGTGACGAACTGGATTCGACAACTATATTGGACTCCAGTACAGATCCAGCAGCTGCAACAGGTGAACAACAAATCCACCCGGGCAGTCGAATTTTGGCTTGACAGTATTGTGGCAGGATTTATCACAGAATTTGCGGTAGACACAACAAAGTCATATAGCACAGCTGAGCAAGAGTTCCTACGAGGACCCAAAGGAAGCTACGTTCAATCACTGTATACTTCTATCAAGATATTGCTATATAACAAAGGTGTAATGACGATGGAATCAAACAGCTAGACTTCCCTACGTGCATAGGGAAGGGGGGAAGCACTGACAGAGAGCGGAGGAATGCAAGGAGGGCAGGATAAAGAGAAAAAGGAGGATGAACCCTTCGACCTGATCTTGATGGATGATGACCAGCTTAAGTGGATCTTGGCATCATCAAGAACGACGCATAGTAGAGCACCTTACCAATATAAGGTGAATACCAAGAAGAGAGTTGTAGCCGAGAGGGAGGGCTTGGCAAACAATTAGGAAGAGGTAGAGGATCTTCGAGCTGTGGAGTAGATTGAGGAAATCCTACAGGCCATGTATGAGAGGAAAACAAGAGGCCCAAGAACAGGAGGAGAAGGAAACCATCCATTTCATGTTAATGTCAGTGTGGAACCCATAAACCCATGTGTGACCAATACACCAAAGAGAAAACCATTGTTTAGACAACCAAAGTTCGTAGGAATTCCGACAACAAGAAGTACATCTACACAAGGAGAAACAACTGGAGGAGCCAGTTCAGACAACCTTAGTCAAGTATCTACACCGCGTGGAGGAGGGAGTAGCTCAGTATTTCGAATGGCAAGACACGATCCTACTTTCAGATTACCAGAGTTTCAAGGAGAAGCAGCAGAAGACCCTGAGAAGCATATGTTCATTTGCGCAAAGATCTGGAAAGAAAATCATATCATTGATGAAGACACCAAACGTGTGCAGCTAGCGATCACACTAAGAGACTGAGCACTAGACTTGTACATGAGTCTAGACATGAATAGTGTTCCCAGAATGACAAGAACACTGGATGAAATTAAGAAACTATTGATAAATGAGTTCCAGAAGATGAGCTCTGAGGATCAATACATGAATGAGATGATTGAAATAAGACAGAAACCAGGAGAATCGATATGGGAGATTGATCAAATATTCAAGAGATTAAAAGGAAAGTTAAAATACCTTATGACTGATATGCATCATCGGCACATGTTTGTCAACTCACTACTCCCACACTTAAAATATCCATTATGACAATAGAAGTTTCAGACGTAGGTAGAGGCTCTATAGGTAGCCTTGTAATTGGAAGAGAATCAGTACCAGCAGATGGACCTGACTATTGAAGAACTAAAGGAGGATCTGAAGAACTTAACATTTTAGCTAAACTAGAATAAGAACAAGGACAAACGAGAAGTCGTTTGGTGCATTACCTGCAGGATGGAAGGACACCATAAGAATGAATTCCCAACATTCTCACATTATATGGTCATGGAGATGCCAAACCCACTAACACAAGGAGTATTATGGTGTGAAATATGCAAGAAACCAGGTCATGACCCCTACCACTGCATGATGATGCAGAAATACCAAACAGTCCTAAAGAACTCATATTGCACCTTTTGCAAGTCAGTTGGACATGATGACAAAGAGTGAAAAATTATGGAGCTGATGTGGGAAAGAACATCAAATGCATATAGGGTACAGGCAGAAGTTATGACTGGGCAAGCAGCACCAAGGTTCACTCAAGCCACAACCACACACAACATTGTGCAGCAATAGTATAATAATGCATCGCAACTGTACAATAACGCACATCCAAAGTACACCCCAGCACAACCCTAGTACATTACCATGTAGTATAATTAGGGACCACAGTATAACACTCTGTGAGGTGATCGTGCACCTTATAGAGGAGCAAGACAAGCCATAGGAGGTTTCAGACGCGGTAGAGGACTAGTCACATGTCACAATTGCCAGCAACCAGGACATTATGCACAGAAGTGCCCACTTCCACCACTAACTTGTATTTATTGTCATGCATCGGACCATGATATGGAGGAATGTCTGACATTACTTGTAAAGATCCAGGAAAAAAGGAATCTAAATAACCAAAATGTTCAGTGGATTTCATCCAAAGCAAGGGATGAAGGACGTAACATCAACATAGTCACTCGAGGAGGAAAGAAAATAGAAAATGACGCAGTTCGACAGGAACCAGTGCAGAACCAATGGGTAAATAAGAACACTGACCCCAAGAAGTAGTTATACATGCATAAGGAGAAGGATATATTTACAGAAACCCGACAAGAATTCTAGAAGGAGAACATTGCGCCAATTGCACAGTAGAGCAAGGAAGCTCTAGAATATGGAATGCCGCCATCACTGGACCATACTAATAGAATACAACCCAAGGAACAAGTAAGTACTATCAAACACTTTTTGCAATCATGCATCAAGATGTTAAGTGATCCTTCATCTGTCAAAATATTGCAAAACATCCTAGAAAAATGTAGCAGCGAGACGGAACAGAGGCCAGAATTGAAAACTGTCAACACCTACACACAAGAAGAAGAACAAGTAAGGAATTTAGACTAAATGCTAACATTGGGGATTTCAATATGGGAGATATTATACTAGATCTAGGATCCGAAGTGAATGTACTACCAAAATCTACATGGAAATGCATGGGAGAACCTACACTGGGATACTCAATTGTTCAATTAAAGCTAGCAAATCAACATAGAGTCCTACCAATAGGTAGACTGAAAGGAGTGATGGTAGATCTGGATGGTGTGCACACTAAGGAAAAATTTGAAGTCATCGAAATAGTAGACATCATGACACCTTACCCAACGCTACTTGTTCTAGATTGGGCATTCGACAACCAGGCCATAATTAATTTAAAAACCAGAAAAAATGACATTTGAGTCGGGGGAATACAGGGTCATAGCCCTACTCGACCCATCAGAAGGTGAGAGGTTCGTAGAACCCACTTTTCTAGATTTATAAGAGATCAGCCAGTTGTACAGAACAACTGCGCGTGATGCGGACTATATAAACCCAACTGCAGATGGGGTACTCAGTTGGAGGAGCATTACTTCGTGTACAACAGACCCAGACATCAGGTTAGAAAACTAGCAGCAAAGACTACACGAAGTATCCATGAGAATGTGTGCCATAATAGACAGCGCAGTAAGGTGGATCGACACAGAAATCAGAGAACCACTCAATTTTCATGGGCTAAATTATTTGGAAACTTTATTGACACAATATGAAGATGATGTATTAGAAAACTAGAGATTTCTAGCACTGGATTTAGCACTAAAGGATACACCCGCAATATGGTGGGGTGCACATAGACTATCACATATTGGTACCAATGTAAGCTATTACTGCGCATAAGGTTCGATGCATAACAGACAGGTAACAAACAACAGAAATATGACGGACTAGGCACACCAGCAGAACACTTGGAGGCGTGTAAAACACTGTGAAAAATTACGCCACCTAAGGAATGGTCTCACCACTTCATTCATACTTTAGAGGGCATACCATTGAATTGGTATACGGACCAGGAAATGTGTAAAGGAACTAAGACCTGGACGACACTCCAACAGAACTTTACATTCACTTTCTCATTCGAGCATGAGAACCCCAACATAGACACGGCCTTGAAATGGATTAGAAATGTCATATTCATTGAAGAACTGGAAGTGGAAGCTATCACGGAGGTACAACAGCCGAATAAGCAGACAGTCAAGGATCTACTGTGATGCTACCACGTACAGGAGGAAGCACCAGATGAAGATGATCCACACGATATTCAGATCGAAGAAGTCGAAGGCAAGAGAGATGTGGAAGGACCACCTTTAGAGTCAGAGGTCATCTCTGTGCCAATCAAGATAAAGAAGGTTAACATAGGGATCGTCGAGCAGACTAAAATCTTCATCATTGGAGACTACTTGGACGAACAGACACTAGAAAGCATCACAGAATTTTTTCACGAATACAGCGACATTTTTCCGACAACCTTTACAGAGATGACAAGCATAGCCGGAGAATTAGGAGAAATGAAGATACCACTCAGACCTGATGCGAGACAAATTAAACAACGACAATATAGATTGAACCCCATATATAAACAGAAAGTTAAAGATGAAATGGACAGGATGCTCGAGGTCGGCATCATTGAACCAGTCGAAGAATAAGAATGGATAAGCCCGATGGTAGTACAGGACAACAAACAAGGAAGAGGGATCAATATATGTGTCAACTTAAGGAAGTTGAACGATGCATACGAGGTAAAATCTGTCACGGACGGAGGAGTTATACAGTTAAGACATATAGCAGGTGCAGACCTCAAAGGAATGATCAATGGGAGTCAGCTGAAGATGTACAAGGACAGTTGACCACCCACCGCGCAGTCAAAAAAAAAAAGCAGGAAAAGGAAAGTCAGCAAAAGCAGGCTGAAAGGAAAGCATGAGGTAGAGTTAAAGAAAGGAAAGGACATATGGGATGACACATTAAACATGCCAACTAGAGACAGCAGAGTAGGCATAATGGCAAGTACAAAACCATCATGGATGCATTGAACCCATAGTTATGGTGCATTAATCGCATGATGGAGGAAGCGTCCTCGACAAGCTTCATGGCGAGCCCATACAACACAGGAGCACAGAAGTAGTTGGTCTATTCGCGAAAGGAGAACAGAAAAAGAGAAATAGCAGCTAGAATGAATAGAGTGAAACCACAGATCTCACTGAAGCCATTCAAACTCAGCAAACGTTCGATAGACACCATTATGGCACCACTGAAGCTCTCAGAACCAGGCCAGACAGCCAGATCAACTAGGGTTCAGACTAGGTCATGGGGACCACTAGAAGAAAATGAGCACCAGCCACCAGAGATCAACGATATTGATGAAATCCTATCATTGGAGGAAATCCTAGTAGATTCCATACCAATATTAGAGGAGATTCTGCAACCACAAACAGAGGCCATGGAACAGGATACACGAGCCTCATAACAAAGAAGAAGAAACCCACTAGGAAATACCACCAGAACATACTGAAGTAGTTGTGGAAGTGAACATAATGGCACAGCATCTAGGAGAAGAGGAGCAACCAGACGAGACGCAAGCACCCAGCGTAGGTCACCCAGTCGAGGAGATCACTGAAACTACCTGGGCATGGCCAAAGTGGATGACAGGGGAACAACCAAGAGTTGTTGGAACTTTGAGCTAGCCAACACAGCAGGAGGATCGAGTTCATATACCGAGCTCACCTTGAAAGAAACTAGTTGAAGAGATTGTGCTACCTCACATACCAGAGGGAGTATAGGTGGACCCAAAACTATTGGGTCACGTCGGGAAGCTCAAGTATTCCAACCATGACGTAGCAGATGAAACCAAATATCTAGAGCTTGCACCATAGGTCTTTATGTAGAAAATAGTCGTGAACCAACTCGGAGAAAACATCACTCAGCCACACCAATGGGAAACTGGAGTGGACATAACATGAATACTAGGATTGTTGAAGTTACCACACTTTGACCGAGGCCAATATGCGTCGGCATGCGTCAAGCAACTGTTAGAAGTTACACATGGAAGGGATGTATGGTTGGAAAAGCCTGTCCCCATAACTGTCGAACTTATCATGCAGATAATAGGCCTACCCACCTAGGGTATGGATCTCGCAATGATTTTGGATGATAAGTCCAAGGAAAAAACATTGGCAGAAGAGATGAAGAAGAAATATGGCACTGACAGGGGAACAAGAGGTATTATAATCAAACAGTTCAACAATGTCACGACGCAATTGGGCGCAAAAATCTTATCCTGCAAACTGCTAAGAAAATGCCGCAAAGATGAAGTACCCTTAGGATTCATTGTTGTTGCAGCTCAGTGTGCAGAAGGCACCTCCATGAGATGGAAGCCATACCTATCAAACGTGTTCCAAGAATACTGCAAAGATGCACAGGACGCAGGTACAAAATTTCATTACTTATGGCTGATCACTCTCATAGCTTTCATGGGATGGAGAGAACTAGAACATGTCATATTTTGTACCACACAATAGCCAGGAGGAGCAAGATATCGCGTCCTGAGATCCGCGCCACTAGCCAAGCATAAGAGGGATAATGGAATCATATTCAAAGCTTACCTATAGGAGATACAGGAAACCATCATTTGAGCATGGAGAATAACACCATAGGTTGTCACACGATATGGGGTATCACTAATTTCTGGGCTAGTTGACAAGGCATGTGGATACAACCAAGGCAGAACTCGGATAAACAGTGGCTACAGATGCGCTACTGCATCACCGAGGGAGATATCGACATGATTATCAGTGAATGGCCTGATGAATGGAGGATTCCAACCATACCCAGAGAAGTGCTGAGACAAACAGTATAAGGAGGGGCTCCGCAAGCAGAAACAAAGCCTCCACAAATCGCAATACCCAAGAAATGAAGAACGGGCCAAACCAAGTTGACTCAGGTAGACGATGGCTCAGAGCATCCAGGGACCCAGAAGGGGAGGACAAAAACCACTCAGTCAATCAATGGATAGTGGAAACTAGCTGAGGGAGCACAGGAAACCATATCGAACCCCATCACACAGGAACCAAGGGGGACTAAGAGACCAGCGGTATAAGAAGCAAGTGCATGCAAGAAAACAAAGGAACAACGAACACCACCGGACTATACAATCATGGAGGATGATGGAGAGACAATTGCTAGAATGGTCCAAGACTGCCTCGCAAAGGATTTTGATCATGTTGCGCACCATAGGGATAAACTGCATAAGGAACTAACAGAAATGGGCCGGCTCCTTAAGAAATTCGGGGAATCCCATATCACAAGTAGCAGTAGAGGCATAGAGAAATTGACCACACAGACCACAGTAATGGCGGAGGTAGAAGAACACAACCCAGTTCTTCTGATACCACATGCACATTCCACAGTCTACATAAATCCTAGCATGCTGCAAATGGATGAAATTGTGGGACAGACACCATTGAAGGATTTGCATCATATCCAATTGGTCTTGACACGAATTCCATCAAGAGCATTATGCAAACTACAGCTTGGCGTCGACCACGAGATGTAGTCACGAGCACATAAAAACTTAGTCGAGCTACAAAAAGCAACAAAGAAGCAGGAAGCGGTGGAAAAAGTGTGTGTGCAAGCCAAATATGAAAATCAAGAGGAGAAGGAATGCAGAAATGAGCTGGAACGCAGAGTGGAAGAAATTTTTGGGAAACTTCCAACCACTACGCAAGGAAATGAACTCCTAGCCGCAGAAAAAATCGACCAGATTGCACAGGCAATTGATTAGTATCAAAAGGAGATCGAGACTCTCCACGAATAGATTAGACCAACAACTCCATAGAAGTGAAGGAGAAAAGGAAGCAAGAAGCAACAATGCAACTGCAGGAGCTATAAAAATAGGTTAGCACGACAGTCGACTTGCTAGATAAAGCAGCACAACTTTGGACAAGGCTGGAAGAGGATCCACAGGTCCAACACTAGGACAAGGAGGAGGAGAGGATCAATGAAACGATCCAAGAACTCAAGCATCGACAAAAGACCATACCAATACCAAAACGGGTCAAGGGAACACAAGAGTTGAAGAAGATACAGGAAGAACTTATCACTGTGCAAACACAGAAAAGGGAGCACCAAGGTCAAATAGAACCACTGCAGGAATGGGTAACAGAAGTAATTGCACAAGTAGAAGAAGCCAAAAAACACACAGCATAGACTCAACTAGAATGCATAGGACTGATGAGCGAGGAAGTGGCAGCTCAGACAATCGACACCATCAAGGAGAAAACTGCACAGCCACTGACAAAAGAAGCATAGTTGCAGGAGAAGTTCCATACAATAACTAAGGAGATCAAGGAAGCACAGAGAAATTAGGTGACTCGAGACGAGTCACATGTCAGTGTTGTGGGCCTGTTGGCACCAAGCCGAAGGGAAAAGAAGAATGACCATGGGAAAGAAAGCGTACAGAAAACTGAAGTAACAACTAGAAAAAGAACAGCATGCGAGAAAGTGTGCACAAAGGAAAGAGACAACTGGAGGAAGAACAACACGCACATGGGAGAAAGACCTAATGTAAGAAGGGTTAGGGATTTGGTAATATTATTTAAAAGGCTGAAGAGCCCAAAATGTATAAATATAGATACGAAAGTATCATATAGAGAAAGAGGGTTGTTGTTATTATTGTTGTAGTTGAGGGTTAGGCTTTGGAGTTAAGTTTTGGAGATTGTAACCACACAGGAGCGTAGGAGATATGTAATGTTTTTAGTTGTATGAACTGATTTTGTAAGTTGTTGAGCAAAGAATATATGAGGAAAGGTAGATTTGAGGATTAGACCGCAGGCTATAGAGCCTAGTGCGATCTAGTTTGCCTCACATAGATCTTACCCAGTTTTGTGGAGAATTGTAAGCGTGCGGTGCCAGAAATGTAGAACTACCATAATAAAAGAGCCAAGAGTCAAATCTTTGTGGACATAGCCTAGGAGGGGGTTGTTGGCAGCCAATACATTTTTTTTCTTATAAGCTGCCTACACCTATGTTTTGCAAACATCATTTTTTTTTTCATCGCAATTTTCTAATAAACGACATTTTCATTTTTTGCGACATTTGCACATTTGTCTTCGTTTTGTTTTCACGACTGTAAGCATGAAAACTTCATCTTTCAGAGTCATATTTCGATCATTATCTGAACTGTCATTATCTCTTTTATTGATATGCCTATTGTGCTTACCTTTCATCACTATACAACTGGCAAGATCCTTTGATCGGTACTTATACTTCGATTGATTGTGTAACTTGGTTTTATTGAGTTTGTAAGGCATTTAGAATTTGGATTGGCACTTTATATGACCTGCTTGACCATTAATTCTATAAAAATGCATAGGGGTTATGATTAAATTTTTTATATATGTCTTTTGATATAATCCTTATGTTAATGTTTTCATAACCTTTGGCTTGTCGATTATATGGATATCGTTTGGCACCTTGGTTAAACTTTGGATTATATGAGTTGATACATTGGCGCATAGTTGATTTTGGTTTTGATTTATAAGTCGGGTGTTTAAACACTATGACATAATATTTGCGCGCATTGGTTTATACATTCATTTTGGGCACATGACTTGATTGTTGAACTACTACTATGGATTGAACAGCTATGTAAATCGGTGGTTGTACTTTGGTAATGAATATTTTGCATGGCAGACTCCACCACCTTCGCACGCTTGCATTTATGCTTATCCCTTATTCCCATTAACTTCTGTTAGCTCAGTTAGCTTTTCTCCTATGTGTGTTGGTGATACAAACCCTCAGCTTACCATGTGCTCGGCTCCATGGCACCAGTCGTGCGGATCGAGCCAAACGGCCATCAAGCCTTGTTAATGTTTGACAATGCCCCCCAAGATTTGGAGGACAACGGATGGCTTACATTCATGCAATGATTTGAGGACTTTAACCTAGCTATGGCACAGCAGTTTGCCATGACTTTCGATGGCTGTAGAGCCAAGGTGGGCGACATACAATTGGAAGTCGATGAGAAATTTATCAGTTCTGCTACAGGGTTACCTGCTACAGGACAACGTTGGTTTAAGAATTGTAAGGTTGAGGAGGTCCCGTGGACACTGTTGTCCCTCTTGCGCAAAGTCACCTCTTGTGACAGAGGTATGCCCATCTCTGCACTTAAACCACGATGGCACGATACTTTGATGGTAATCAAACAGTCTGTGACCTGTGAAGGTTGATACAGACTTGTGTTTCTCTACCACCTGCGTTTGCTTATGAATTTTATGGGATACTCATTGAGTATGCCCTTTTACTTTCATCGTAGCCTATATAAAATGTCGAAAAGATTTAAAAGGCAGAAGGCTGATAGCAGCCTGTTCCACCATGGACTTATCAAAATTATCATTGTTTATCATTTAAACTTGCATGGCGATAGTTGGAGAACTTTCGTTGCTCAGAATGGTTTCGAGGATCCGAACCCTATACAGGTTGAAAAACCTGTGGTGAGTGAAGTCAAGGCTATACCCCCAGTTCCCTTTCATATCCTATTTCCTGCTCCTAAGCCTTCGGCCTACCCGCCTATCGACTTACCCGACGATGTAACTAAGAGTGCAGAGACTATTAAGCCTATGAGCAAAAAACCCAAGGCAAACCCTACTGCTAACGCTAAGGGTAAAAAGAATGCTCGTTTGATTTCACGGATGGCCAAGAACAAACCTAAACCCTCTGCTGAGTCAAAACCTATAGTTCTGAGTGAGGATTCTGATTCTGACATTGAACGTTTTTTAGCCGATGAATATCCTTACTCACAGGGTTTATGTCCTAAACCACCATATGATTTCGTGAAAAAATTGCCCCCTTGCCTAAGGGATAACCCTGGCTACCCTGGTATTAAGTTGCCCAATGAAACCCTCAACCACATTTCCAAACCCTCGCCTGCTCTTTCAAAACCCAGACAGTCTCCCTGTGACCAGTGAGATTCATGGTTAGAACGATACTACATTGATGTTCCCATACTCCAATCAAAAATTTGATCACTGGAAGATCAGATTGCAGTGCTAACCAGTCAAAGAGCCAAGCTCCAAGCAGCTGATAAGAAGCAGAAGACAACAGGCTCCATCCTTTTCAAAAACGTTGAATCAGACACAACCATTGTCAACTCTAAATTAGCATGATCAGGCCATCTCGTCGCTGTACAGGTATGATTTTGATATCATTTATGTTTTATGAATGATCAAGGTTAATATAATGAGTCGAATTTGGTTCTGGTTACATTTCGAAATGGATCTGTAATAATGTGTGCATCCTATATATAGTTTTTCTTTGAATAAAAAGAAATTACGATTTGATATATGATCTGATCATTCCTAGTATAGCAATCGATAGATTTTGATTGGATTTGAATGGTCTTCGTTTCGATTTGATTGATTAGTTTGCTTTATTGAGTTAACAAAATTAATAGTTTGTCTTCGACTGGATTGGTTTGTATCCAATTTGAAAAGGAAGTTTTTCATGCTCAGTTTAGAACACAATCATGTTCAGATTTGATTTTGTTATGATCCATATGCTGTGGTTGGTAAACGATTTTATTCAGTTTGGTTGTTACGATATGCTTTGTCATACAATTTTCAAAGTTGAAATATTTCTCTGTTCAATTTTAATCTGGGAAATGAACTACTATGTTTTTATAAAAACAATATTTTCATTTAAGTCTGTGCAGGTGTGCCCCAATCATGGAATGGATTCAATTCATGACAACTATGCTAAAACCCAGCCAATTGGTTCGCTTGATTGGATTGTTGTTAGTTCGATCATTTTAATGAGTTGAAATTATAATTGATGCTCTGTTTGATTTTAAGTTACAAAAAGAATTGGTCAAACCCGGTTATAATTCATGGTCAAATGAACGGTCTTGATCGAAGTCAATCGATCTTGTTTGCCCAATTTTCAATAACGAATTATGAATTCTATTGCCAATCAATCGAGCCTGTTATGATCTTATTTTAAATTGATTTTCGCACCGAGTTTGAATTGATCTATTCATGGCATGAACCATTTGCTATGTCAACACAGTCATAATGATTGGAAAATGATCTTGTCGAATTCATATTTCCTGTTGACAAGGTAGCATAACAGTTGCTTTCCATTTGTTTTGATTATAATCGTTTCAATTGATATCAAAATGATTTCACAACTGTTGGATTCGATTAGTTACGAAACGAATTGAATGACTGTGTTATTTTCACCAAATCTGGTTACGATTCTTTTGAATGTAATAATTTTGGTCAAGGTCAATCGATCTTGCTTACCCCGGTTTGTAAAAACAAATGATCGGATATCTCGTACGCACTCGGTTACACCTTGTTACATTTTCGATCCTGTTCGATTTGATCATATCTCCTGTTGGTAAAAAAACATAACAAATGCATAAGATTTGTTTTAATTGTATCGATTGCAATGGATGTCAAACGGTTTCTCAATTGTTTGATTATGATTCTGTTAAACCTGATTATGTGGTAACTAAAGGAATAGAGTACACCTATCTCTGTATTCGGTTGAATGATTTTTTGGATCCTGTTTGATTTCGAATGGTATAAGAAGCTCCAATTGAATAAATTGTTTTTGAATAGTGATTGGATGATAATTGAATTTAATTTCCTTAAAAGATTTTCAATTAATTTCAATTCTGATTATGTATCTTATTTTAGACTAGCTACAAAATCAGATGATTCTGTAGCTAGTCTATAGAATTAAATTTTTATCATTTTGTTAATAAAATATCCTTCTAACTTGTTCATTTTTGGTCCTTTTCAGGTGAATTCGAATTGCATGGGATTTGATGGACAGTCTAGAGGATATTTTTGTTTCTAGTTTTATTGTAGTTTCCTAGTTTAGTTAAACTTTGGGATTTCTCCCCAGATTTTATGTAACAGTTTTATAACTTCCACAGGGAGGTTTTACCCTGTGGAAAACCTTTAAATACTTATTATTTTGTGTAATAAGGATCATCCTC
>JZKD02S0201187.1:134741-152422 GCA_000966675.3 Picea glauca | reverse complement strand
ATGAGTTTTTCAGGTTTTATTTAAATCTGTAAATTGTGGATATTGTGAATTTTGTGAATAAGTTATATTACAGTCAGTAGTTAGATAGTGAATTAGTTAGAGTTAGTATAGTAGTAATTAGTAGATTGTGTTAATATAATAGTTAGGTTAGTTTAGTGTGTTTTGTTAATTAGTTTTAGTTTGTTTGTTTAGTAGTTTGTTTTAATTATATTATTTTATTAGTTAGTTTTGTTTATTGTTAGTTAGTTTAATTTGTTTTATTTAGTTTTAGTTAGATTAGTTAGTGTAGATTAGTTTTCTTTTTTTTTCTTAGGACCTTAGATCGGCTAACGGAGCCGCTAAACCCGTTAGGGTGGTTCATTCCAAACGGCTTGGGTTATTAGACAACCCCAGACCGTTTCCACTCTCTCAGTTGACATACGGTCGATTCCTCCATCGTCAACAAATGGCGCTAGAAAGAGGGCCTGAACTTAATTAATGGCATGAGGTGGTCGCAAGACTCCTCCCCCCCCTAATCGCTCACGTATAATGACTAGAAGTCGTTCACATGATAATATTCCCCTTCAAACAGCAACTACTCCAACCGACAATCCACAGATCGCAGTTGAGCCAGCAACCCCTAATCCTACAGGTGGTGACATACAAGAGATTGTCCACCAATCTCTTATTAAAACACATAGTGCCTTAGCTCGTCTTAGGCAACCAAGCCATCTGTAGGGTCAAACTTTGGACTTCTCTGATATCAGAGAACAATTAGGTGACACTAACCTCACTGTGAATCCCACAGATTCAATCGTAAATCCTATTGCAGGAGGATCTAGGATACCTCCTTCACCTCCTCCATCGTCTCCTTCCTCTTCTGGAGGAGATTCCTCTGACAAAGGCAATTCACCTTCTCAGCCTTCCACACCCATTACCCCAACGAAAAATCAGAACAACCCTGCTAGACCCTGGCTTGATCAAGATGCCGTAGCTGTACCTAGAGCCCATCACCCTCTACCTAAGCATCCGGAGAAATGGCTTCCCAAGTTTGATCCTGACTCAAAACAGATTGTTGAAGACCACATTAAAAAATTTATGTTAGCCATAAGACTCCGCAATGTTGAACATGAAGACGTTGTCTATAGGTTGTTCCCTTATACTTTCGAGGGCAATGCATCCACATGGTACTTTGCCCAACAACCCCATACCATCGTGTCTTGGGAAAAGTTTGAGTCATGCTTTTTGGAAAAGTTTGGAGACGGTAAGCCTCCAGAAGTCCTGGTCATGGATCTTTCTAGCTTAAAAATGAACCCAAAAGAAAAAGTTAAAGACTTTAATCAAAGATTCTTAACACTTAAAAACTAAATCCCTGCAGATTCCATGCCTGTCGAGAGTCTTATAATAGCTTACTACACTAAAGATTTACATCAAAGTATAGCTATTTGGGTTAAACGATCTAAGAAAGCCACGTTGTTAGAGGCCTTCGAGGAGGCCAGTCAGATTGAAAAAGACATACTTAGTCTTAAAGACTCTTCTAGCAATGAAACAGAGACTAGTTCTTCTTCCAAAAAGAAGATTGAAATTCTCCCCAGACCCACTCAAAGTAAAACACAACCTGAAAACTCTGATTTGGAAAACTTAACTAAAGTTGTTCAAAAACTATCAAATCAAGTTATAGACTTAAAAATGTCAACCGAAGAAGCTTCCTCAAGTAAAGGACCCTACAAACCCCCTTTCCGAAAGCCTTTTCCTACCAACTGGCCCAATCCAACCCCCGATGGTCTAAATCTAGAAAGTTTGCAATGTGCCCTTCAAACAATTCTAGAAGCCCAAGATAACTTGATGCCCCCTGAGATCCCTCAGGAGATAGTTGAACAAGAAACGGTTCAAGAAGAAGAGTCTTCTCCTAACATCTTTGGACACTTCTCAGATAGCATCTTTCAAGCTAATTTAGAGACTGTTCACCCTTATAATACTAGGAGTAAGACAACAAACAAACCTTCTACCGAAAACACTACAACTTCGCCTCCAAAGCAGTCTAAATCAGTTGAGACTAAACAGAGTAATATGAACCCCAACTTAGATTATGATGTTGTTGAAGATCTTAAAAAGTTAAGGGCTAACATTTCTATTTATGAGTTATTGAAGTTTCCATTTCTGCTTCAAAAAATGTTGCAAAATATTTTAGAGAATGGCAAAAATGGTAATTCAAGTGGTAACAAGGTTCTGCAAAACAAAGTCCCGCGGAAGAATTCCGCTAAAAATAATCCTGATCCTCAAGATAAAGGAAGCCTTCCTATAGTCCCTGTAAATAATGTAGATAAAGTAGCTTTAGACACCGTGAATAAAAAGCCGCAAGCTACTTCTCTTAGTACTCGTAAAAATGTACCTCCTTTCTTGTTAACTTTCAAAATTTTCAACAGAAACGTGCATAATTGTATGGTCAACTCAGGAGCGTCATCCAATGTGATGCCTTGGTCTGTCTGCCAGAAGATTAATGCTGAAGTGGAACCATCTACTTTAAAAATCATACAACTTGATCGAACCAATGTCAAAGTTATAGGTGAACTAAAAAATGTACTTATTAGATTATCGTCTAACCCTAAGGTTCGTCAGATTATTGATATAATTGTTGTGGATATTCCAGAAGTGTATGGTCTATTTTTAAGCAGGGACTGGTCGGAGTAGCTACATGGTTACTTCGCGACAGACTGGTCTCACTTATGGCTTCCAGAGAACGGTAAGCCTAACAAGATCAAGGTGAATCGTCAGCGCTACCTTAAGTTCACGGTCACAGATTTGAACGATCCTAACGAACCATATACACCTTCTGTGGATTCACTCGAAGTCCAAGCGATGCACACCTTCTTTGGCAATTTCATGGCTGAGGCTTCACCTATCATCAATCCAGAACAACAGTCCAAGATCGTAGCATATATGCAACCAACATCTTCTATACAACAGTCCCATGTGCCCGATGGAAACCAAATTTGGTCTCTATATTTCGACGGATCTAAGTCTAAAGAAGGAGCTGGTGCAGGCTGCATAATTATTGATCCGGTAGGTAACAAGACATTAATGGCTTGTAGACTGGGATTTGAATGTACTAACGATACTGCAGAATATGAAGCTTTACTGCAAGGTCTCAGAAAAGCTCTAGATATGAACATTCAAAACCTGGTTGTATTTGGTGACTCTGAAATAGTGGTTAGACAGGTGAGAGACTCTATCCACTTTTTATCCCCACATCTCAAAAGCTACCAGTCTGAGGTATGGAACTTAATGAATAAATTTTCTGCTTTCACTATAAATTCCATTCCTAGATTAAATAATGTTGAAGCAAATCTATTAGCTAATGTAGCTTCTAAACTTCTTCCTGCAGAAGGCTTGTCCCCAGACGCATTCTCCGTCGAGCTGTTGTTTCGACCATTTGTTCCTGACAATATCATGAACTGGAGAGTATTTAACGATGATCAGTAGATTATCAACTTTCTACACATGGAAGAAACCTTTCAAGGCACGGTGATAGATGAATGCACGCACGATGACAATTTGCACGATTTTACAGTAATACCTGATCTGAAATCTCCTGAAGCACTATCAGACATGGTAAATTCCATACCCAAATCTATAGTTAGATTAGAGAAGTTTTATGATTTTGAAGATAAATTTAAAAATACGGTCAACTGTAAAACCAATAGTTCCTCGTTGTCTTATGAAAAAGTGAATTTAGGAACTAGTGAAAATCCTCAGTGCATTAACCTAGGCTTGGGATGTTCTAGACAAGAAAAAGCTACTTTTGTTAAATTATTTAAAGAATTTAAGGATGTCTTTGCATGAACGTATGATGATCTTAAAACCTTCGACCCTAATGTCATACAGCATGTCATCCCAATGAAGCCCCAAACCTTACCCTTCCAACAGAAACTGAGGAAGATGCACCCTAAACTTGAACCGACCGTTCAAAAATAATTGAATAAACTCCTAAGTGCTAAAATAATTTTTCCTGTTAGGCACACTCAATGGGTGTCCAACCTTGTCCCAATTCGAAAGAAAAACAGGGAAATTTGACTCTGCGTCGATTTCCGAAACCTCAATAAAGCGTCTGATAAAGATAACTATCCTATCCCACCCATGGAACAGATCCTTCAACAGGTATCTGGTTCCGAGAGGCTATCCCTGTTAGATGGTTTCTTTGGATACAACCAAGTCCTGATGTCTCCACTAGACCAACTCAAAACTACTTTCCGTACCCCGTGGGGCACTTATGCTTATCGTAAAATGCCCTTTGGATTGATTAATGTTGGTGCTACCTTTCAGAGAGCAATGGACATTGATTTTCAAGGCTTAATCAATCAGTCCGTCGTAGTTTACTTAGATGATGTGACTGTTTATTCTAAAAACAAAGACGATCATCTAGCTCACTTACGAGTCGTCCTACTGCGATGTCGTAAATACGGCATCTCCTTGAACCCAAAAAAGTCCATCTTTGCAGTAGAACAGGGTAAACTCCTAGGATTCATTGTGTCTAGTGAAGGGATGATTATTGACCCTGAGAGGACTCAAGTCATCACTAAACTTCCCCCTCCTACATCCAAAAAATCCATGCAGTCTTTCTTAGGCCATATTAACTTCGTGAGGAGATTCATCCCCAGTTTCTCCGAAATGGTTAGGCCTTTACAAAATTTGATTAAGAAAGACACCCAATATCACTGGGGACCCACAGAAAATCAAGCTTTCAATGCCATAAAGAAGGCCATAATAGACGCTCCATCTCTCATGAGCCCTGACTTCTCCCGAGATTTTACACTCTATACTTTTTCTTCTGATTGTTCCTATGCTGTCGTCCTAACCTAGAAGAATGCTGAGAACCACGAAGTACCCATCGCCTTTATGAGCTCTTCTTTCAAAGGTGTTGAACTTAACTATCAAGTAGTTGATCGGCAAGCCTACGTTGTTTTCAAAGCAGTTAAGCACTTCTGGTCCTATCTTTTGAAGTCAAGGACGAAAATCATTGTCCCTTACCCAGCCGTGAGGAACTTGTTAGTACAGAAGGAGTTAGGAGAAAAGAGAGCTAACTGGGTCACCTCCTTACAGGAGTATGACTTAGAAATCACCCCAGCTCAGATTGTGAGAGGCCAAGGGTTATGTAAGTTGGTGGTTGATTCAGAGACAAGACAGCAAGAAGATAGTGATACGTCAAACCTAGGACAAAGCGATCAAAGCCTAGTCTGTTGCACACAAAACCTTGTTAGTCCCTGGTACGGCGATATTAGATTCTGTTTTGAACATGGTTCAACACCCCGTCACTTAGACCCCCCTAAGAGAATAGCGTTGAGACTAAAGTATGCCTCCTTTCATCTGATTAATGGTGTGTTGTTTCGTCAGAATTCTGACGGCATACTGATGCGTTGTCTCGAGAAGGACGAAGCAGAAAAAGTCTTGCTAGAGTTGCATGCTGGAGAAGCTAGTGGTCACTTTGGTGGTGACACCACTACTCATAAGGTTTTAAGAGCCGATTACTACTGGCCCACACTTTTTAGGGACACCCATGCCTTGTGTCGTAAATGTGTTATCTGTCAGAAAGCATCAGGGCGGTTACAAAAACCAACCTTTCCCTTGCAACCCGTTTCAGTAGATTCTCCTTTCCAGCAATGGGGCCTTGATATCATAGGTCCAATTAACCCTCCGTCCTTGCAACAGCACAAGTATATTGTGACAGCCATAGATTACTTTACTCGATGGTCTGAAGCTATTGCATTAAGAATTGTCAACACCAGTCAGGTAATCGCCTTTCTAAATTCAAATATTATCACTCGTTTTGGTATCCCTGACTGTCTAGTCTTTGAAAACACTTCATAATTTTCTTCTATTGAGATGAGTGAGTTTGCTTTGGAAAAAGGAATAAAGCTGAAGTATTCTACTAGTTATTACCCTCAGGGCAATGGACTGGCAGAGTCAACAAACAAGAACTTGATTAAAATTATCAAGAGAACCATGGTTGAAAATCACAAGAATTGGCACAATGTGTTGCTGAACACACTATGAGCTGATAGGGTAACGCCAAAAGATACTATAGGTAACTCCCCTTTTTTTCTCGTTTATGGCAGAGAAGCAATTCTGCCACCTCACATCCTTCTTCCTTCGCTTCAGTTGTCGTAGAAAGTTCAAGAAGAAGTTTGTCCCCCCTTAGAAAACAGAATTAATGCTTTGATGAATCTAGAAGAAGTAGGAGCCCAAGCTAACCGTAAGTTAGATCAAAATCAACAATTGGTTAAAAGATGGTTCGATTCTAACTCTGCTTCTGATAGAAATTTTGAAGTAGGCGATCTCGTCTTAAAGTGGGAGAAACCACACGAGGGAAAGGGAGAACACACAAAATTTCAAAACTTGTGGCTTGGACCATTTTTAATTGCTAAAAAGTTGGGTCCTAGTTCCTTTCGATTGCAGAATCTTGAAGGGAAGCCTGATGCCTACCCAGTGAATGGCCAAGCCCTGAAGAGATACTTTGCTTGATGACTACCCTTGTATATTATGTATATATTTTTTTATTTTTGTTTGCGTTTTTGTTTGCTTTATGTTTTTCATTTTGATTTGAATTTATCAGTTTGTGTCTTTGAAAAATACACATACCCGTACACTGAGCTATTCAGACAAAGACGATAGAAAATTCCTTCGCTGAAATAACTTCTGAAAAATTTGTACAAACATCAATGGTATATTTCTGAAATTTATATCTGTGTTGGAAAATCTGTTGTTTGAAAGAAGTTTACCGATTTCAATCTCTGAGTAAATTTCGTCGTGATCATCTATTATCTTTTTACGCTGTCCCTTTTCCGTAAAGGAATGACTCAGAAGATGTCTCCCTGTCTTAGGAAGTTATTTTTTGTCAATAAAACATCTCTGGACCTAAATAAAGGACAGTCCTAAAAACGATTTTGATGAGGTCAAAAAAATATGTTAAAATATTAAGATTTTCAGCGTCACCCTGCTCAGACATATATTTATAAAAGAAAAACAAAATAAATTATTAATAAGAGATGTGGGAAGTGCTTGTAAACCCGCCGGGATGTTGAACAGGTCTGCTGGCAGCAGGAAAATTCATGCATGACACCAAGACAACTTCATCGAGGTACTGAACAGGCCTGTTGGCAGCAAAGCAATGTCGGGTATATGAAAATTTGAAAAAAAGAAACCTCTTTAATGTCCTTTATTTTGATCCAGAACTTCTTAACAGGATACAGATGTCAGAGTGGGTTAAATGGAAACCCTATCAAGGCTATGGACGCCTACTGGAAACAGTGTCTATGCCAACAGTATTGAAGATTTTATCTTTAATATCGTGACTTGCTAATCTTAAGACTGATATTGGTTTTCGACTTTCAAAACACTGCTGGAAAAGATGGTTAATGATGATGTTTATACGATTTTCCGATTGTTATTTTTGGGTTGGAATTATCTTTGCTGTCCTAATCTAAATTTGTTTATTTTGACAGAGATAACTGCTTCTACCAGTGTGTCGCCATTGTTGGCAGCTAATACATTTTTTTTCTTATAAGCTGCCTACACCTATCTTTTGCAAACATCATTTTTTTTTAATCGCAATTTTCTAATAAACGACATTTTCATTTTTTGCGACATTTGCACATTTGTCTTCGTTTTGTTTTCACGACTGTAAGCGTGAAAACTTCATCTTTCGGAGTCGTATTTCGATCATTATCTGAACTGTCATTATCTCTTTTATAAATATGCCTATTGCGCTTACCTTTCATCACTATACAACTGGCAAGATCCTTTGATCGGTACTTATACTTCGATTGATTGTGTAACTTGGTTTTATTGCGTTTGTAAGGCATTTAGCATTTGGATTGGCACTTTATATGACCTGCCTGACCATTAATTATATAAAAATGCATAGGGGTTATGATTAAATTTTTTATATATGTCTTTTGATATAATCCTTATGTTAATGTTTTCATAACCTTTGGCTTGTCGATTATATGGATATTGTTTGGCACCTTGGTTAAACTTTGGATTATATAGTTGATTTTGGTTTTGATTTATAAGTCGGGTGTTTAAACACTATGGCATAATATTTGCGCGCGTTGGTTTATACATTCATTTTGGGCACATGACTTGATTGTTGAACTACTATTATGGATTAAACAGCTATGTAAATCGGTGGTTGTACTTTGGTAATGAATATTTTGCATGGAAGACTCCACCACCTTCGCACGTTTGCATTTATGCTTATCCCTTATTCCTATTCACTTATGTTAGCTCGGTTATCTCTTCTCCTGTGTGTGTTGGTGATACAAACCCTCGGCTTACCATGTGCTTGGCTCCATGGCACCAGTCGTGCGGATTGAGCCAAACGGCCATCAAGCCTTGTTAATGTTTGACAATGCTCGCCAAGATTTGGAGGACAACGGATGGCTTACATTCGTGCAACGATTTGAGGACTTTAACCTAGTTGTGGCATGGTAGTTTGCCATGACTTTCGACAGTTATAGAGCCAAGGTGGGCGACATACAATTGGAAGTCGATGAGAAATTTATCAGTTCTGCTACAGGGTTACCTACTACAGGACAATGTTGGTTTAAGAATTGTAAGGTCAAGGAGGTCCCATGGACACTTTTGTTCCTCTCATGCAAAGTCACCTCTTGTGACATAGGTATGCCCATCTCTACACTTAAACCACGATGGCACGATACTTTGATGGTAATCAAACAATTCGGGACCTGTGAAGGTCGATACGGACTTGTGTTTCTCTACCACCTGCGTTTGCTTATGAATTTTATGGGATACTCGTTGAGTATTCCCTTTTACTTTCATCGTAGCCTATATAAAATGTCGAAAAGATTTAAAAGGAAGAAGGCTGACAGCAGCCTATTCCACCATGGACTTATCAAAATTATCATTGTTTATCATTTAAATTTGCATGGCGATAGTTTGAGAACTTTCGTTGCTCAGAATGGCTTCGAGGATCTGAACCCTATAAAGGTTGACAAACCTGTGGTGAGTGAAGTCAAGGCTGTACCCCCGGTGCCCTTTCATATCCTATTGCCTGCTCCTAAGCCTTCGGCCTACCCACCTATCGACTTACCCGACGCTGTAACTAAGAGTGCAGAGACTATTAAGCCTATGAGCAAAAAACCCAAGGCAAACCCTACTGCTAACGCTAAGGGTAAAAAGAATGCTCGTTTGATTTCACGGATGGCCAAGAACAAACCTAAACCCTCTGCTGAGTCAAAACCTATAGTTCTGAGTGAGGATTCTGATTCTGACATTGAACGTTTTTTAGCCGATGAATATCCTTACTCACAGGGTTTATGTCCTAAACCACCATATGATTTCGTGAAAAAATTGCCCCCTTGCCTAAGGGATAACCCTGGCTACCCTGGTATTAAGTTGCCCAATGAAACCCTCAACCACATTTCCAAACCCTCGCCTGCTCTTTCAAAACCCAGACAGTCTCCCTGTGACCAGTGAGATTCATGGTTAGAACGATACTACATTGATGTTCCCATACTCCAATCAAAAATTTGATCACTGGAAGATCAGATTGCAGTGCTAACCAGTCAAAGAGCCAAGCTCCAAGCAGCTGATAAGAAGCAGAAGACAACAGGCTCCATCCTTTTCAAAAACGTTGAATCAGACACAACCATTGTCAACTCTAAATTAGCATGATCAGGCCATCTCGTCGCTGTACAGGTATGATTTTGATATCATTTATGTTTTATGAATGATCAAGGTTAATATAATGAGTCGAATTTGGTTCTGGTTACATTTCGAAATGGATCTGTAATAATGTGTGCATCCTATATATAGTTTTTCTTTGAATAAAAAGAAATTACGATTTGATATATGATCTGATCATTCCTAGTATAGCAATCGATAGATTTTGATTGGATTTGAATGGTCTTCGTTTCGATTTGATTGATTAGTTTGCTTTATTGAGTTAACAAAATTAATAGTTTGTCTTCGACTGGATTGGTTTGTATCCAATTTGAAAAGGAAGTTTTTCATGCTCAGTTTAGAACACAATCATGTTCAGATTTGATTTTGTTATGATCCATATGCTGTGGTTGGTAAACGATTTTATTCAGTTTGGTTGTTACGATATGCTTTGTCATACAATTTTCAAAGTTGAAATATTTCTCTGTTCAATTTTAATCTGGGAAATGAACTACTATGTTTTTATAAAAACAATATTTTCATTTAAGTCTGTGCAGGTGTGCCCCAATCATGGAATGGATTCAATTCATGACAACTATGCTAAAACCCAGCCAATTGGTTCGCTTGATTGGATTGTTGTTAGTTCGATCATTTTAATGAGTTGAAATTATAATTGATGCTCTGTTTGATTTTAAGTTACAAAAAGAATTGGTCAAACCCGGTTATAATTCATGGTCAAATGAACGGTCTTGATCGAAGTCAATCGATCTTGTTTGCCCAATTTTCAATAACGAATTATGAATTCTATTGCCAATCAATCGAGCCTGTTATGATCTTATTTTAAATTGATTTTCGCACCGAGTTTGAATTGATCTATTCATGGCATGAACCATTTGCTATGTCAACACAGTCATAATGATTGGAAAATGATCTTGTCGAATTCATATTTCCTGTTGACAAGGTAGCATAACAGTTGCTTTCCATTTGTTTTGATTATAATCGTTTCAATTGATATCAAAATGATTTCACAACTGTTGGATTCGATTAGTTACGAAACGAATTGAATGACTGTGTTATTTTCACCAAATCTGGTTACGATTCTTTTGAATGTAATAATTTTGGTCAAGGTCAATCGATCTTGCTTACCCCGGTTTGTAAAAACAAATGATCGGATATCTCGTACGCACTCGGTTACACCTTGTTACATTTTCGATCCTGTTCGATTTGATCATATCTCCTGTTGGTAAAAAAACATAACAAATGCATAAGATTTGTTTTAATTGTATCGATTGCAATGGATGTCAAACGGTTTCTCAATTGTTTGATTATGATTCTGTTAAACCTGATTATGTGGTAACTAAAGGAATAGAGTACACCTATCTCTGTATTCGGTTGAATGATTTTTTGGATCCTGTTTGATTTCGAATGGTATAAGAAGCTCCAATTGAATAAATTGTTTTTGAATAGTGATTGGATGATAATTGAATTTAATTTCCTTAAAAGATTTTCAATTAATTTCAATTCTGATTATGTATCTTATTTTAGACTAGCTACAAAATCAGATGATTCTGTAGCTAGTCTATAGAATTAAATTTTTATCATTTTGTTAATAAAATATCCTTCTAACTTGTTCATTTTTGGTCCTTTTCAGGTGAATTCGAATTGCATGGGATTTGATGGACAGTCTAGAGGATATTTTTGTTTCTAGTTTTATTGTAGTTTCCTAGTTTAGTTAAACTTTGGGATTTCTCCCCAGATTTTATGTAACAGTTTTATAACTTCCACAGGGAGGTTTTACCCTGTGGAAAACCTTTAAATACTTATTATTTTGTGTAATAAGGATCATCCTCACTTGTGGGAGAACCAGGATAATGGATATCTAATAGAGACTGAGACAGAAATTGATGTTCTTCTACAGCTTTAGCTTTCATAATATCAATCTTTTGTTTCATGTTTATGTCATCAATTTGCATTTGATTAATGACTAATTTAGCTATCTTAGTCTTTTGCAAATGATATGAATTAATTAATATGATCCATATCTGATTGCTCCCAGTGTTTAAAAACATAGCAATTACTTGATTCAATTTATGAATGACAGATTTCTCTTCTTCATCAATTGGATTATTTTGTATAAGTCTTTGCATAACAGGTTTACCTAATTGTAGAGATTTATAAATCATATGACTGTTATGATTTTTTATGTCTTGTTTGTCCTGTAAACAAACTTAAAGAGCACTGCATCTATCGTTCACGAGAAGCTTCTGTATTATTCGGTGTGAGTTTCCTTCCTCTGATCTGCTAGCACAGTCATCATACACAGGGCAAATCTAGAGCGTATTTCTAGGTTAGTTTGTGATTATTTTCGTTGATTTGATTAGATATATTTGTAGTTTAGATTAGTGATTTAGTTTGGTTATTTTTTCTGTCTTATTTCTGTTCATAAAATTATAAAAGCAAAATATATATATATATATATATATATATATATATATATATATATATATATCTCCCGCTATCTTAGGGCAGAATGCAAATGAGTTTTTCAGGTTTTATTTAAATCTGTAAATTGTGGATATTGTGCATTTTGTGAATAAGTTATATTACAGTTAGTAGTTAGATAGTGACTTAGTTAGAGTTAGTATAGTAGTAATTAGTAGATTGTGTTAATAGAATAGTTAGGTTAGTTTAGTGTGTTTTGTTAATTAGTTTTAGTTAGTTTGTTTAGTAGTTAGTTTTAATTAGATTAGTTTATTAGTTAGTTTTGTTTATTGTTAGTTAGTTTAATTTGTTTTATTTAGTTTTAGTTAGATTAGTTAGTGTAGATTAGTTTTCTTTTGTTTTCTTAGGACCTTAGATCAGCTAACGGAGCCGCTAAACCTGTCAGGGTGGTTCATTCCAAACGGTTTGGGTTATTAGACAACCCCAGACCGATTCCACTCTCTCAGTTGACGGACGGTCGATTTTGCCCATCAACAGGGGTTAACCATGGTAATACTTATGTAACGTATTGAATGTATGCATGTCTCTACTTTCTTTCATCAATTAATGGCTAAGCTTGATGAATGAGTTAATACATTGTTATGAATCTGTTTATACTTTGTTGGAATTAAACTATGGGATATACGTATGCAACTTCAAGGAATAAGTAGCTTACCTTACAATTCACAGTACCTGGCTTTAATCAAGAAACCCATATCCTCTACTCTATCCTAGGCTGTAAACACCTGAGTCTTACAGTAACCCATTTAAGCCTATCTCGGGTGAGACTGCGCAGTACCTTCCGGGTGTTGTGTTTCCTTCTGGTTTACCAGGAGGGCCAATAGTTTTAGAGGCTTTGTTGGAACCCCGAATGAAATGAACCATTAGTCAATAACTCAGACAACCTAAGAAGGGAAATAGTAACCAACAATCCCTAATCCTTAGCTCACCACAGAATTTGTGATAACTGAGAATCCACAATGCCGAGAGCCACAGGAAGTCAAAGTTCCATGTCTAAAGAGGTAGTACCAGACAAGCCCTGTGACCCCTAAGTCGAGGTCGTGGGTGATATCAAGGGGAAGGTGGACCAGATCAAGCTCCTTGATATTGACTTAACAGACCCAGTATTGTTTCCTCAAATGAAAATAGACGTCTTCTCGGATATACCTCCAGAAAAGTTGGGAGGCATGCAATTCGTGCCAAAACCGGATTTTATCAACCTATTCAACTCAACTATCTTGAACCTCAGAGACCTTCCAGTATTCGGTACCACTAGTGATGTTGGGAGGTGCACCAAATTCCTGATCAGCAAGGTGCATGCCCGAAGTCTCTGGTTGGATAGGAGGTACCCAATCTATGCTGAAGACAACCATCATCTTACTGGACTATCCCTCGAAGGTGAGGATGTGTCGAAAGGATTCTAGGGTCCTTGTATTATACCAGATATAAAAAGTATGCAGAACAGAAATAAAATGCTAGAAATGGCAGAACAACAGTAATATAACCAGCATAATCTCCACAATAACACAGAAATGATATAAGAATAACAACAGAAATAGCACTTTGATTCAGAAAGCAATGTTCATGGGCCTCTTCGAAGGGGAAACCTCCAGTCGAGCAGTGCTCTGTTACAATAATATCCAAGCTAGGGTTTTCATACCCTCGACCCTTATTTATACTAAATATGTCTATCAAGAGAAGCATCTAGAGGAAAATCCTTCTAGAAGAGGAATCTTCTATTAGGTCTTCTTACATCTGCCTTATTCTATTTTATTGAAAGGCCTTATTAATATTGACCTTTATTACATCTAAATATATTGATCTACCTATGTGCGGGTTAGGACCCTAACATGTCCACCCCCTTAAAAAAATCCTTGTCCTCAAGGCTTGAAATGTGGAAACTATTGCAGAATGGTAGTTGGTTCCCAAGTGGCATCTACTGGAGTTGTATCTTTCCACTAGACTAGCACTTCCTTGATGGTTCTCTGACACAGGCGACGCTCACGTTGGTCCAATACTGCTTTTGGCTGTAGCCAAATGGATCCTTCTTCAGCTAACTCAGGAAGGTTGGTTTGAATTTGGCACCTAGTTCCAATCACCTTCTTTAAGCATGAAACATGAAAAACAGGATGTAGCTTCGACTGACTGGGTAGAGCTAACTCATAGGTGACTTGTCCCACACACTTGAGAATTGTATAAGGACCATAAAATTTGGGCGCTGGCTTCTGACAATGCTCGGCCTTGAGGGAAGTTTTCTTGTATGGTTTCAGTCACAGAAACACCTCATCCCCTTCTGCAAATTGACATTCAGAGAGACCTTGATCTGCTTGTTGATTCATGTGATTATGTACCATGACCAAGTTCTCCTTAAGGGTACGAAGAATATCCTCTCGAACTGTAAGTGTTTGGTCAACCACCTGGACCTTTGAGGTCCTCGATAAGTATGAGAGAACTGAAGGTGGCTTATGTCCATATACTGCTTCAAAAGGAGTCATGCATGTAGTTGTATGGTAGGAAGTGTTGTACCACCATTCAGCTAGGGGTAACCATTAAGCCCATTGATTTTTCTTTTCAAAGGAAAAACACCTCAGATATGTTTCCAAACACTTGTTGACAACTTCTGTTTGACCATCAGTCTGGGGATGATAAGTTGTGCTGAGATGCAATTGGGTGACCTGTAGCTTCAACATTTCTTGCCAAAAATTGCTTGTGAAAGTTGGGTCATGATCAGAAACAATAGAGTGTGGCATGACATGAAGCTTGAAGACCTGGTCCATGAAAATTTGAGCCACCGTGGATGCAGTAAATGGGTGTTGAAGAACGCAGAAATGAGCATACTTGGAAAGGCAATCCACAACCACCATCATGACTTATTTATTTCCCGATTTGGGTAAGCCAGTAATAAATTCCATAGAGATATCCTTCCAAATAGCAGGTGCAATCAGAAGCGGTTGTAGTGTGCCCGGAAATTTGACTGTTTTTCCCTTCTTGCGTTGACACACCTCACATTCAATGAAAAATTTACAGATGTCATGTTTCATACCATCCCATAAAAAAGAACGTTTGACCCTATCATAGGTTTTGGTGAACCCGGAGTGCCCCGCTGTGGGTTTAGCATGAAGCTCAGAAAGTACAGTGAATTTAAGCTTTGATTGTTTTCTTAAATACAAATGGCCTTTGTATCAAAGCTCATCCTGGAGCCAAGAGTACCCTGGGGGAGCTGGAGAATTGGTTTGCAATTGTTGGATCAGATGCAAACTTTTGGGATCTTGTAGCCATTCTTGGTGCACAGCTTGGACCCAATCTGGTACAATGAAGGAAAGAGAAAAAAGGGATCCTTCTTCTTCATATTTTCAGGATAGTGCATCCACCACCACATTGTCTTTGACATTCTTGTAAATGATCTCATAATCATATCCAAAGAGCTTAGTCACCCATTTTGTTGCTCCGGGGAGGAAATGTATTGTTCCATAAACTACTTGAGGCTTTGATGGTCTGTCTTAATTTGGAAACATTGCCCCGAGAGATAAGGGTGCCACAGATCAATGGCATGCAGAATAGCCAACATTTCCTTTTCATAAATGGGTTTGCCCAGATTCCTTTCAAATAGTTTCTTCCTGGTGAAGGCCAAGGGTCGACTCTCTTGCATAAGAACAGCACCGATTCTTTTCCCTAAGGCATCACATTCCAACACAAAGGTCTTTGTGAAATCAGGAAGAGCCAGAACCGAAGTGGTGCACATGGTCGTCTTCAAGGTTTGAAAAGCTTGAGCAGTGGCTGGAGTCCAAGTGAAAGAGTTATTTTTTAGGAGAGAAGTGAGAGGTGTTGCAATCTTTCTATAATTCTTAACAAACTTGCAATAATACCCTGTTAAGCCCAGATATCCATGCAAGCTTTTGAGAGTCTTTGGGTGCGTCCAATATTGCATAGATTCAATCTTTTTTGGATCCACCCTGATGCCATCCTTTCCAACCAAATGACCCAAGTATTCTACTTCTAAGGCACCAAAATCACATTTAGACTGTTTCAGGAAAAGTTGGTGCTGAGAGAGTAGATGGAGAACTCGATCCACATGAGTAAGATGGTATGTCCAGGTTTTTCTATAGATGAGGATAGCATCAAAAGAAACTAAGACAAAATGACGGAGAAAGGGACGGAAGACATGATTCATGAGTTTTTGGAAGGTGGAGGGGGTATTACACAAGCCAAAGGGCATGACCAAAAACTCATAGTGGCCCTCATGAGTTTGAAAGGCCGTCTTGGGAATGTTTGCCTCTTTCATACGTATCTAGTGATAGCCCGAGCAAAGATCAAGTTTAGTAAATAATTGGGCGCCACTCAATTCATCCAGGAGGTCATCAATGACAGGAATGGGAAATTTGTCTTTAATGGTCAGTTTTTTTAGGGCACGAAAGTTAGGACACATTCTCCAAGAACCTTCTTTCTTCGGGACCATGTCTACAGGAGAAGCATAAGGGCTTGTACTAGGGTGGATAATGCCTGCATTAAAGAGTTCCTGGACCATTTTCTCAATTTCATTTTTTTGTGAAAAGGGGTGGCATTACGAACGGATATTGGGAGGAAGCCTTCAGGGTACAAGGGGAATGGAATGATCATGAACACTGTGGGAAGGAGGGAGTCCTTCAGGAGTGGAAAATACCATTTGATGTTTAGAAAGGAGGGCTTGGAGGTCTTGCGGCACCGAGGGTGGCTCTATTTCTTGTATGGCATGGAGTTGGGAAATGACACCAGAATGACCTTTTTTGAGCAGCTTTTCCATGCAATGGGAACTAATGACCTTAGGTGAAACAGCAGTGATGCCTTGAAATTTATATTGGTGGCCTTCCTGGTCGAATTGCATGGTTAATGCCTTAAAATCCATGAGAATGGGACCCAGAGTTCTTAGCCAGTCTGCACCCAACACAATGTCACAACCAGCCATGTTGATAGCAAACATATGGGATTTTAGGTGGTAGTCACCGATTTGGAGATCCACATTTTCACATCGCCCTCCACATTTCATGGAACCACCATTGGCAATCATGATTTAGAAATTTTTTACGGCATGGATGTAGCAATAAGTTTCTTGGGAATGCGGAGATGAATAAAATTATGGGTGCTTCCACTATCAACCAGAATGATGACCTTCTGATGCTTGATGTAACCGATTAAATTGAGGGTTTGGGGAGTGGAGAAGCAAGTGAGAGCATTGAGGGAAATGACCGGTTCCACTTCGGGAGGGTCTGAGGGAGGGGTTATGTCAGTGATTTCAAGTGACTCAGACACAAGGGGAGTTTCAACATCGTCTTCCAAAATATCCTTAGAGATGGCCATAAAAATATTTTGTTCCTTACACTTGTGGCCCGGGAAATATTTGTCATCACAATTATAACAAAGGCCTTTGAGTTGGCATTCAACCATTTCATGTTAGAAAAAACAGGACCGTGGAGCAATAAAATAAAACAAATGCAGAAACAAAAAACACAGAAGACACACAATACAAGAGAGACACAGATTTACGTGGTTCACCCAGTGTGGGC
>JZKD02S0201187.1:124389-134731 GCA_000966675.3 Picea glauca | reverse complement strand
ATTTATATGCATCTTAAATGTGTAATTTATATAAAAGTTGTGTTTGCAAAATTGATCCATTTGCATAAGAACACTTGAATTAAAACTTGCAAATATTTTCAAGAATACAAGTCTTTATCATTTTCAAATCAAAAAGCCAGGCGCTCAAAGGCAGCTATGAAGTCTTCTACTATTCCTAATTGTTTCAACTTTGTTAAATGGCCCAAATGATTGGTGTCCGTGTCAAAGAATTCATAAAGCTCAATCATAAATTGGGTCTAAGCAATATACCCTTGACGAGAAATTTTTCTCCATTGCCACCATTGCCAACATTCTTAATCTAGATGGAGAACACCATACCGGAGTTTGGCCAAGTCATATGTAATGTCGTATAAATAGAAATAATGTTCCATTTGGGTTACCCAACCAGTGGGGTCCGAGCCATCAAATTTGGTCACATCCACCCATGAAAGGCGTAGGTCACGTTGAAAGTGATGGGGATGAAAGGTATGGGAATGGGAGGAATGTTCACCTTCAGTCTTTGGAGGTGAGTCAAAGAAAGGGCCATCTGTAGGGATCTTCAGTTTGGTGCAGAGTGATGCAAAGACAGATTCAAGCTAGGTGGTCAGTGCTTTTTTGACTTCCTCCATTGAGGACTGCATGGTTGTATCTATGGTTGTATTGATGGATGTATCGATGGAGGCAATAGTAGCATTGAGTTGTTTCACTTTTTTGGGGGTCTCGAGGAAACCATACTGCAAGTTGTTGAAGTGAGCTTCTAGGTCTTGGCTATGGGTATGGGCCATGAGGATGGGTGAACTGAAAAGGAGTGGGCAGGGTTAAAAATTTTGCCAAAAAATGATATGGATGAATGTGATAAGGGTGAAGAGATGAATCTAATGGAATAGGTCTCAAAGATGCAAAGTAGGACCTGATCACCTATCTAGATTAGAGTCAGGGGAAAGTGGTGGAGAAGTTGACGATCATCTCTCAGATTCATATTTATTCTGGGTTGAGTCCATACCAGAATACCTAGAATACATAGCAGTATTCTTAAGTACATGAGCCTGCCCAGAAACATGTTTCGCAACCCATAAACTCCATATAGTTGTTAGAGCAGTGAATTACCAATTGATCGCGGGATAGTTGTATAAATCAGGACTAGATAGTATCCTCAGAAGATGTGTCTTGGATCATGAAAGGTAGGATATATTATTGGAATTCCACAATGGATTTGAAGTAGGTCATGTAGGAGGAAATACCACTGCACAGAAAGTTCTCCAAGATGGAATTTTGTTGGAAACACTCTTCAAGGATGCAAAGGTATATTCTAGATCATGTGATGTTTGTCAAAGAGTGGATAAGCCATCATGATGAGATGAATTAACACTTCAACCAGTTTGATATCTACAGGAATTTGAGAAGTTGGCAATTGTCTTCATTGGACCGATCAACCCAACATCTAAGCATTCAAAGGCTAGGTACATCATTACTGCAACTAACTACCTTACATGTTGGGCTGAGGCAGTAGTTGTTCAAGATTGTTCGATCGATATTGTTGCTAGGTTCATCTTTGAGAATATTATCACTCTATTTGGATGTCCTATGAGCCTAACCAGTGATCAAGGAGCTCATTTCATTAGTAGCACTATAGCAAATCTTACAGCAGAGTTCTTGATCCAACATCGCAAAAGTAACCCCTACCACCCGCAAGCCAATGGAACAGTAGAAGCATTCAACAAGATTCTAGAGAGAGTGTTAACAAAGGTCTGTTGTGAAAATCGCGAAGATTGTGATGATAGATCTCCATCAATACTATGGTCTTACGGGACAACCACAAAGAAACTCCACAGGTACATGTCATTCCAGCTAGTTTACGGGAAAGAGACAATGGTGCCTAAAGAATTCATCACTCAGAGTTTGTACATCGCACAGATCACACATATGTCAGAGGAAGAATTAGTTGCGTAGAGACTTATGAAGTTACAAGAAATCGAAGAGACCAAGTTTTTAGCAGAATTCAATCAGTCGGTTGAAAAAACAAGGCAAAAATCTTGTCATGACAGGCAAATTAAAACTAAATTATTTGCACAAGGAGACAAGGTTCCACTCTATGACAGTCAGTTCCAAAAGCATCCTAGGAAGTTGTGCATGCATTGGTTGGGACCATTTATAGTTGTGGAGATCCAACCTTTAGGAGCAGTCAGACTTGCGCAACTGGATGGTATGTTGTGACTAGAATGGGTGAATGGCGCTCACCTGAAACCCTATATGTCTCAAAACTAAGCTAAAAGGACTATCACTCTAGTCCGAAGGAGCATGTATAATAGTTAGATTTGAGTTTTCTGCAATTTTTGTAAATTCAGTTAATAAAGTCGATGTGCATAGTGTTGCGCCGTGACACATAGTTCATTTTTATGTTTAGGTGTCATTTGATGCAGAACTTCTTACTCAGCAACGTAGGATCATATGCGTAAATAATCCATTAATGGCAGTCATTAATATGATAGGGACCCCTTTTTTGTCAGAGGGAGAATGAATCTGAATGCGATATGAGTCCATGTGCCACACAAACCCAGTCTAGTCACAGCCTTTATTGCCATTAAAATACCCCGTATGAATTCAGTTAAGCCATAAAGTCATGATACGCAAAGAGGCCATCGGTATTCATGCCAGGATTCCCACCCATCAAACAGAAATGTTTGAAACCAACCATGTCCCTATCCAACTCGCACAAGTAAATGCTAGAATTGCCCAATAGGATTTACCCCGTTAACCCATCTCATCGGACAACTCAGATCCAAGTCATGTCCATATGGTCATGATGAACAATAGTTATTGCTAAACTTTCCCACTAAGCCCGAGTAAGGATCTGATAACTCGTCACAGAACACAGTGTTTTCAAAGAACTTAGCATTTTCCAAATTTTGTAGAGCGAGCAAGCCTGTGCAGTTGTGAAACACGTAGTCATGATGTCTGTTGGCACCAGGATGAAGGGGAAAGAAGAACGATCGTGGGAAATAAAGCGTGCAAAAAACTGAAGTAACAACTAGCAAAAGAATAGCACGCGCGCATGCAAGAAAGTGTGCACAAAGGAAAGCAACAGCTAGAGGAAGAACAACACGCGCATGGGAGAAAGACCTAATGTAAGAAGGGTTAGGGTTTTGGTAATATTCTGTAAAAGGCTAAAGATCTCAAAATGTATAAATATAGATACGAAAGTATCATTTAGAGAAAGAGGGTTGTTGTTATTATTGTTGTAGTTGAGGGTTAGGCTTTGGAGTTAAGTTTTGGAGACTGTAACCACATAGGACCGTAGGCGATAGGTAATGTTTTTAGCTATATGAACCGATTTTATAATTTGTTGAGCAAGGAAGATACGAGGAAAGCTAGATCTGAGGATTAGACAACAGGTTGTAGAGCCTAGTGCGATCTAGTTTGCCTCACATAGATCTTACCTAGTTTTGTGGAGAATTGTAAGCGTGCGGCGCCAGAAATGTAGAACTGCCATAATAAAAGATCCAAGAGCCAAATATTTTTGGATGTATCCCAAGAGTGGATGAACCACGATAATACTTGTGTAACGTATTGAATGTATGCATGTCTCTACTTTCTTTCAGCAATTAATCGTTAAGCTTGATGAATGAGTTAATACATTGTTATGAATCTATTTATACTTTGCTAGAATTAAACTGTGGGATATACGTATGTGACTTCAAGGAATAAGTAGCTTACCTTACAATTCATGGTACCTAGCTTTAATCAAGAAACCCCTATCCCCTACTCTGTCCTAGGATGTAAAATCCTAAGTCTTACAGTCACCCATTTAAAGCTATCTCAGGTGAGTTTGCGCAGTACCTTCTGGGTATTGTTTTTTCTTCTGGTTTACCAGGAGAGATGATAGTTTTAGAGGCTTTGTTGGAACCCTGAATGACATGAACCCTGGGTCATTAACTTAGACAATCTGAGAAGGGAAATAGTGACCAACAAATGGTTTTGTTGTTGTGTTAAGAGGAACAAGAGAGGACTAAGTAGATGAGATAGAATGAATAAGAACTGAAGGAGCAGAACAGAAGATAAATGAACCATTAGAAGGGAATGTTGAGACCTTGGAACCCCATGAGAGAAGAAATCGAGGGCTGGTTGAGAACTAAAGAGCTAGAGTTTGCACAGAAAGATAATAGAAACCCCACAATCACACTGCATAAATACCTGGATAAATACGTATTTACGGATTTACACGAAGTCTTTTTCTATGATTTTCTGCATCTACTATAGGAATGGATCTTAAGGTTAAAGTATAAACACGTGACGAACCGGATTTGACAGCTATATTGGACTCCAGTACAGATCCAGCAGTTGCAACAGGTGAACAACAAATCCATCCCGTGTAGTCGACTTTTGGCTTGATAGTATTGTGGCAGGATTTATCACAGAATTTGCGGTAGACACAACAAAGTCATATAGCACAGCCGAGAAAGAGTTCCTACGAGGACCCAGAGGAAGCTACATTCAATCACTGTATACTTCTATCAAGATATTGCTATATAAAAAAGGTGTAATGACTATGGAATCAGATAGCTAGACTTCCCTGCGTGCATGGGGGAAGGGGGGAAGCACTGACAGAGAGAGGAGGAATGGAAGAAGGGAAGGATAAAGAGAAAAAGGAGGATAAACCCTTGGACTCGATCTTGATGGATGACGACCAGCTTAAGTGAATCTTGGTGTCATCAGGAACGATGCATAGCGGAGCACCTTACCAATATAAGTTGAATACCAAGAAGAGAGTCGTAGCCAAGAGGGAGGTCTTGGCAAGCAATGAGGAAGAGGTAGAGGATCTTTGGGTTGTGGAGAAGATTGAGGAAATCCTACGTGCCACGTATGAGAGGAAAACAAGAGGCCCAAGAACAAGAGGAGAAGGAAGCCATCCCTTTCATATTAATGTCAGTGTGGAACCCATAAACCCATGTGTGACCAATACACCAAAGAGAAAACCATTGTTTAGACAACCAAAGTTCGGAGGAAATCCAACACCAAGAAGTACATCTACACAAGGAGAAACAACTAGAGGAGCCAGTTCAGACAACCTTAGTCAAGTATCTACACCGCGTGGAGGAGGGAGTAGCTCAATCTTTCGAATGGCAGGACACGATCCTACTTTTAGATTAACAAAGTTTTGAGGAGAAGTAGTAGAAGACCCTGAGAAGCATATGTTCATTTGCCCAAATATTTGGGAAGCAAATCAGATCATTGATGAAGACACCAAACTCGCACAGCTAGCGATCACACTAAGAAACTGAGCACTAGACTGGTACATGAGTCTAGACACGAGTAGTGTTCCCAGAATGACACGAACACTAGATGACATTAAGAAACTATTGATAAATGAGTTCTAGAAGCCGATCTCAAAGGATCAACACATGAATAAGATGATTGAAATAAGATAGAAACTAGGAGAATCGATATGGGAGATTGATCAAATATTCAAGCGATTAAAAGGAAAGTTAAAATACCTTATGACCGATATGCAGCATCAGCACCTATTTGTCAACTCACTACTCCCACACTTAAAATATCCATTATGACAAAAGAAGTTTCAGACGTAGGCAGAGGCTCTGCAGGAAGCCTTGTAATTGGAAAAGAATCAGTACCAGCAGATGGACCTGACTATCGAAGAACTGAAGGAGGATCTGAAGAACTTAACATTTCAGCTGAACCAGAATAAGAACAAGGACAAATGAGAAGTCATTTGGTGCACTACCTACAGGACGGAAGGACACCATAAGAATGAATTCCCAACATTTGCATAGTATATGGCGATGGAGATGCCAAACCCACTAGCACAAGGAGTATTATGGTGTTAAATATGCAAGAAACCGGGTCACGACCCCTACCACTGCATGATGATGCAGAAATACCAAACAGTCCCAAAGAACTCATATTGCACCTTTTGCAAGTCAGTCGGACATGACGACAAAGATTACAAAACTATGGAGCTGATGTGGGAAAGAACATCAGACGCATACAGGGTACATGCAGAAGTTATGACTGGGCAAGAAATACCACAGTTCACTCAAGCCACAACCCCATACAACACCGTGCAGCAACAGTATAATAATGTGTCACAGCCGTACAATAACACACAGCCAAAGTACACCCCGAAACAACCCCAGTACATTACCGTGCAGTATAATCAGGGACCACAGTATAACACTCTATGAGGTGATCATGCAGCTTATAGAGGAGAAGGACGATCCATAGGAGGTTTCAGACGCGATAGAGGACCAGTCACATGTCACAATTGCTAGCAACCAGGACATTATGCACAAGAGTGCCCACTGCCACCAGTGACTTGTATGTATTGTCGCTCATCGGACCACGATATGGAGGAATGTCTGACATTACTTGTGAAGATATAGGAAAAAAGGAATCAAAATAACTAGAATGTTCAGTGGATTTCAGCTGAAGCAAGGGATGAAGGACGAAACATCAACATAGTCACTCGAGGAGGAAAGAAAATAGGAAATGACACAGTTCGACAGGAACCAGCACAGAACCAATGGGTAAAGAAGAACACTAACCCCAAGAAGCAGTTCTACACGCATAAGGAGAAGGATATATTTAGAGAAGCTCGACAAGAATTCCAGAAGGAGAACATTGCGTCGACTGCACAGTAGAGAAAGGAAGCTCCGGAATATGAAATGCCGCCATCACTAGACCATATTAATAGAATACAACCCAAGGAACAAGTAAGTACTATCAAATACTTTTTGCAATCATGCATCAATATGTTAAGTGATCCTTCATCTATCAAAATATTGCAAAAAATCCTAGAAAAATGTAGCAGCGAGATGGAACAGAGGCCAAAATTGAAAACTGTCAACACCTACACACAAGAAAAAGAACCAGTAAGGAATTTAGACTAAATGCTAACATTGGGTATTTCTATATGGGAGATAGTATACTATATCTAGGATCCAAAGTGAATGTACTACCAAAATCTACATGGAAATGCATGGGAGAACCTACACTGGGATACTCAATTGTTCAATTAAAGCTAGCAAATCAACATAGAGTCCTACTAATAGGTAGACTGAAAGGAGTGATGGTAGATATAGATGGTGTGCACACTAAGGAAAACTTTGAAGTCATCTAAATAGTAGACAGCACAACACCTTACCCGATGCTACTTGGTTCTGATTGGGCGTTCGACAACCATGCCATAATTAATTTAAAAACCAGAAAAAATGACATTTGAGTCGGGGAACTACAGGGTCATATCCCCACTCGACCCATCAGAAGGTGAGAGGTTCGTAGAACCCAATTTTCTATATTTATAAGAGATCATCCAGTTGTACAGAACAACTGTGCGTGATGCAGACTATATAAACCCAACTGCAGATGGGGTACTCAGTTGGCGGAACATTACTTTGTGTGCAACCGACTTAGACATCGAGTTAGAAAACTAGCAGCAAAGACTACACGAAGTATCCATGAGAATGTGTGCTAGAATAAACGACGCAGTAAGGTGGATCGGCACATAAATCAGAGAACCACCTAGTTTTCATAGGCTAAATGATCTGGAAACTTTATTGACACAATATGAAGAGGAGGTATTAGAACACCAGTGATTTCTTGCACTGGAGTTAGCACTAAAGGCTACACCTGCAATATGGTGGGGTGCACACAAAGAGACTATCACATATTGGTACCAATGTAAGCGATTACTACACATAAGGTTTGACGCAGAATAGACAGGTAACAAACAACAGAAATATGATAGACTAGGCACGCCAACAGAACACTTGGAGGCATGTAAAACACTATGGAAAATTACGCCACCGGAGGAATGGTCTCACCACTTCATTCATACTTTAGAGGGAATACCAGTGAATTGGTATATGGACCAGGAAATGTGTAAAGGAACCAAGACATGGATGACACTCCAAAAGAACTTTAAAGTCACTTTCTCATTTGAGCATGAGAACCCCAACATAGACGCGGCCTTGAAACAGATCAGAAATGTCATATTCATTAAAGAACTAGAAGTGGAAGCTATCACAGAGGTACAGTATCCGAATAAGAAGACAGTCAAGGATCTACTATGATGCTACCATGTACAAAAGGAAGCACTGGATGAAGATGATCCGCACAATATTCATATCGAAGAAGTCGAAGGCGAAAGAGATGTTGAAGGACCACCCTTAGAGTCAGAGGTCACCTCTATGCCAATCAAGATAAAGAAGGTTAACATAGGGATCATCGAGCAGCCCAAAATGGTCATCATTGGAGATTACTGGGATGAACAGACACTAGAAAGAATCACAGAATTGTTGCACGAATACAATGACATTTTTCCCATAACCTTTACAGAGATGATAGGCATAGCCAGAGAATTAGGAGAAATGAAGATACCACTCAGACCTGATGCGAGACCCATTAAACAATGACCATATAGATTGAACCCCATATATAAACAGAAAGTTAAGGACGAAATCAATAGGATGCTTGAGGTCGGCATCATTGAACCAGTCGAAGAATAAGAATGGATAAGCCCGATGGTAGTACAGGACAATAAACAGGGAAGAGGGATCAGTATATGCGTCGACTTGAGGAAGTTGAATGATGCAAACAAGGTAAAATTTGTCACGGCTGGAGGAGCTGTACAGTTAAGAGATATAGCAGGTGCAGACCTTAGAGGAATGATCAATGGGAGTCGGCTGAAGTTGTATAAGGACAGTCGACCACCCACCGCACAGTTAAAAAAAAAAAAGTGGGAAAAAGAAAGTCAACAAAAGCAAGCTGAAAGGACAACATGAGGTAGAGTTAAAGCAAGGCAAGGACAGATGGGATGACACATTAAATGTGCCAACTGGAGATGGTAGAGTAGGTGTAATGGAAAGTATGAAATCGTTGAATATGCATTGAACCCACAATTATATTGCATTAATCGCATGATGGAGGAAGCATCCTCGACAAGCTTCATGACGAGCCCATACAACACATGAGCATAGAAGCAGTTGGTCTATTCGCAAAAGGATAACAGAAAAATAGAAACAGCAGCTAGAACAAATAGAGTGAAGCCATAGAGCTCACCGAAGCCATTTGAATTCAAAAAACGTTCAAGAGACACCATTATGGCACCACCAAAGCTCACGGAACCAGGCCAGACAACCAGATCAACTAGGGTTCAGACTAGGTCATGGGGACTGTTATCGCACAGTTTGTAGGGAGGGTTTAGGCAGCTTGAGTCAAGGCTTGAAACCAGCGTAACAGAAGCTTCCCCACCCACTGTCACCTCGATGGGGAGCTCTTTCTATTTAGGATGGCTAGTCCAAGGGAGACGTCCCTAAGCAATCTGGGTTAATGAAGGGCTAAAGGTATAATGGATCAAAGTAAGAGATTCCCCTTCACAGATTACTGCCAAAGATGAGATAGTCAAGAAGAATATGTTCCACTGGATGGCACCTGTTCGCGAGACAAAACAGATAAAACTAGAATATGTGCTTGCAGTGGGTTAGTACTTCATAATCAATGACTATCTTCAAATGTACATATGAGCAATGATTAAATGCTATTATTGACAAAGTCAATGATTGCTAAACAAAGACCAATGACTAATATCACTTCTTCAATAAATGCATGAGAGATAAAAGAATTCAACGTTCACAATTAAATCCTTGTATTAAATGTCAATGCAATAAATATCTCAAATTAGCTCACACATATAATGTTGTTTCGTCATATATATTGTTGCTGCAATGTAGATGACATCAGCCCTATCAATAAGTTATTTTGAAAGGGAAAGAGCACAACGTTTGTCAAGTAAGCTTAAAGATGTAATCAATGGCTCAAATCCTATCAAAGGAGATGACAAATGTCACAACGTTGCAGGCACAAACAAGAGATCAAAACATGTGACGTCACCTATATAAGTTTTGTTGTCTGCAGTTTAGGGTTAGCTAGCCAAGAAGTGGACGTTTTGTCAAATCAACCAATGAAATGCTATGAAACTTCTATGGCTATGAAGAATTAACTCAGCCGCACCTTTTTATCCAAGCAAATATTTATTTAGGGCAAAATGTTATCAGCATTAGGGTTAGCTCAAGTCGCTAGGGTTAGACGCTAGGTTAGTTAAGGTTTCAAATTTGAGAGTATTTGAAAAGAGTTTAAGCATAAACAAGCTTAAGAAAGAGTTTCTAGACTAGTGCATTGGGTTAATGGAGTCAAAGGAGGTGAGACTAAAATCTTGGAGGGATTAAACTCAAGGACAAGAGGATTAGGGTTTGATGGTGTTGCTATGGCAAGGCCACCAAACCAAAACCCTAAGGAGAGAAAGGCTTACCTAGGTGTAGCTAAGGCT
>JZKD02S0201187.1:79272-92679 GCA_000966675.3 Picea glauca | reverse complement strand
CCCCCACCCCTTCCATGATCATTGCTAAATAAAATAGGGCTTTTTAATACCATACATTAAAAGGGGTTGACTAGTGCAAGACCATCCATCCTCGCATAGTTACATTAAGAAATTATTTTTTCATGAGAGATATTTATGAATATTTTAACTATATGTTTAGAAAAATATATATTTTCATGTATGAATTAAATCTATTGTTCTATTTAAACCGTGGAGAGTGACAAATGTCATCCTCCCAAAGAAATGAAAATATAAAATATTTTGAAATCCATAAAGAAAAGCGAGGGTTCCATATCTCTACCCTGCATAAACCACTCAATCCCTTCGAATTTCATTAGCAATGAGTTTCTTGATCAATGTTCTAATGATAGTTGATTCGTGTTGCAGGGTTTACAGTGAGTTTACAATTCTATGAGTCCAGGTTTTGAATCTCCTTGTATCTTTTTTTTTCCTTTTGTCATTTAGTTTACCCCATGAATTTATATTGGTTTATAGTTGTGAGGTCTCTAATGCCTGGCTATGTAATGAGTAAATTAGAATTTCTAGATGGGTTTTTTGTCTTTGGTTGTTAAAATTCGTGGCTCTAAGGTTCCTATGACTTACAACTTATAAAATCATTTCAGGGTTGGGTTAGTTTAATATTTCCACTAAAATTGTTGCACAAGCTACGAGCTGGCTATATTGCATAGGATCTTATAAATTATTTTGCATTCATTTATTTATTTTTCCCATGATTTTAAGTAGCACATTCTTAATATCTCCCTCCCAGGTTCTTAGAGAACAGAAGGGTTCTAAGAAATAAATATGCAATAGTGATCTGCATGGTTCACCAAAGGTTGTTTTCATCCATTTTCCTCTCCGTGTATTGTTGCGATATTGATGCTCAGGGTTCCTCAAAGTTTGTTTTTCATTATTTTTCATCTCCATGTGTTGATTAGCCTCAACTTCTTCAGTTCGTTTCTTGACTTCCCATGTGGTCCAATCCTATAAAAGACCGCAATTATTGTCGATGTGGCATAAATTGCTCATTGTTGGCTGCATCTTTACCTCGTGTGTAGAAAAAGATAAGTAGGTGGGTTACACTACTACCAGTTTTTTACTCATTTTGGAAAAGAAATTAATTTCATTCATTAGTCGTACTTATTTTTCTTTCTAGTTAAGACCAATTATTCTGATCTAAACTCTTTGGTGCAAGTCTGAAAGAATATTTTGCCATGTAGATGATAAGCTTTTATAGGACTTACATGTAGATGATAGGATTTTTCTAGTATGCAAGGGCATGAAAAACTTGGAGCAAACCTCCCTCAATCCAATGGAGCAGCAACATAGTCAATGTTAACTTCATTGCTACTCCTTCAGATCGAGGGAGGTTTTCTCCAAGATTAGATGGCTCCAATAAATTATTCTCAAAACCAAGAGAATCTTATTCAGGATTTCTATTTAGTTATATATCTATTGCATTTGTAGTTTTTTCTCATCGAGTAAATCCATGTTTGAATCTAGGATGATGATGGGCCAATCCAAAAAGAAGGCTTATAAGGTGATTCGAAGCATTGTCAAGGTATGTTCTAACATTCTCATAAAAATGCATATTAGAATAAACAATGCTACCAATATGAGTTGTATTCATTTTATAGATATTTATGGAGGTTGAATGATTTGACACTACAGGTATTAGAAAAACATAATGATGGATGAGTTGCGATCAGGGGAGGTATGTTATCCAAATAATTTTAATGATTATTTAATTTAAAGATGTTTCAAGTACCTTGAATGGGACCTCATATGTTATAATTTTATTGTTTCTTGAGAATTTTAATATTTTATACATTTGAATGTTTTCTTATGTTGATAGGTTGACACCCAATATAAATTAGAAGACATGAATAAAATCACCCAGGATTGGGAAACAAAAGCAAAGGGTTACACATAGAAATTAGAAGAAATTTTTTGGTGTAGATCTTGGAGGTAACACATTAGCCTTCATGTTTTTGTTGATCTACAAGCCTTTCTTTGTGTGCTTGTTGATCTAGAGCCTTCATTGCGTGTTACCAAATGGTTTAAAAAATAACTCTTTCTTTGTAGTTATAGTCTTTATTTCAAAGACCACCATAGTTAAAGAAAAATCCAGTTATGTTGCAATAATAAGTTGTCAATCTAGGGCTTGTAGGCTATTTTTTTTGTGGATATATGCTTCTTAAACTTCTATTTTTAATAGGAAAAACATAAAAAGTCCAAGCTTTAGAAAAGACTATAATTAAGGCCTTAGATAGACATGTGTGATGGTTATGGTTTTATTTTGATGTTCCAAAGAAGCATAGGAATTTTAATATAGGAGTGTTTTAGGAAATAATTCATGTATATTTTGGTTTTTTTATTATTTCTTAGGAAATAGGACCATGATCCCTCATATTCGAGGTTTCCATTTCTCTTGAATGCTTCCCAATATGGACCATGCATAATTTCCTTGATTCTTTCTAGTTCTCTTTGAACCTCTTCTTCCTCTCCCTTGGGATCATTAGATACTCAATAATTCCATAAGCCATTAATTGATCCAGATGGATATCGGTGGCCACCCACCTCTTCCAGATGGCGCACATACAAATTTCATCTTGGCAGTTACAGTTTTCATCTTGGCAGTTTTTTTTTCTAGCTTTTTGGGTCCTAAACTTCTAAGACCTTTTTTAGGCCCTAAACAACATTTTTTGGGACCGCCACAGTCACACTATTTACAGAGCCAGAGTGTGATGAAATAATGTGTAGTCCTCGGATAGACCTTTCCAATGGGATATCGTGCTCCTAAAATAGAGATTATATGCAAAAGTTACAACCCCAAGAAGTTGATGTACCAACTTACCCCATCGGGGCCCATGTGACTTTTGGTGCTTCACCTCCTAGGGTTAGGTTTTTGGATTTCTAGGGTTTTTTGTTTACTTATTGATGATAAAATGGCTTGGAGGCCTCATTGTAATGTGCTCAGGTGAATGCACGTAGCCACCACATCTCTTTTCATAGATTAGCTACCACCATTCGAGCAAGATTGTTTTCATTCTGCATTTTACAGTTTCAACAGATTTATTTATTAATAGAAGTTAAGTTCCAATGTATCTATGTTATTGTTCTTTGTATATCTGTGTTAATGTTATAGATCCATGTTTCATTTTGTTCCACTCATAAATCCAGATCATTAATCTACTAACAAAATATTCCCTAAGCAATCCTCAACATGTGACTAAAGTGGGGATTGGAAATAACTATTGAAATATGTTACAAATGCCTAGAAAAGTCCATATTTTGCTCGTTGAAATTTTCCCTAAGTGACAATGACAACAACTTTGTTTGTATCATGGAAATGTGTACCAAGTATGGTATTCCTAAAAATGATGCCTCGTGTTCCAATGCTTCTATATGATTGCCATTCCATACTTCTAGCTTGGTTCAGATTGAGATATATGTCTTTACTCCTACAAAATTTCACAAAGGTTGATATCCTTATGGAAAATATTGTTGAAGTGATGGAATGTTGTCCTTGGTCGTACTCCTTGTATGGCCCACACATGCAGCCTTTCTCTTCCCTCTAGAAATCCTTGGACTGGCTAACAAATGGGACAAATACCTCTCCCTACTACTACACTCAAACCCTCTCCCTAGAACTATTGAAGAACAAGCTCTAGGCCCTAACTCGGCTTACAAATTGAATCACTCTGTAATAGAACTATTACACTACACTCAAACCCTCTCCCTAGAACTATTGAAGAACAAGCTCTAGGCCCTAACTCGGCTTACAAATTGACTCACTCTGTAATAGAACTATTACACTACACTCAAACCCTCTCCCTAGAACTATTGAAGAACAAGCTCTAGGCCCTAACTCGGCTTACAAATTGACTCACTCACTTAGCTATTGTTCCCTAACCACTCTAGATCACTGATTGCACCATGCAACTGTAATCTAGTTAACATGCTCTAAAAACGGATAACTTGTGTCCATTGGATTTGAGTCCGCTATCCAATAATTGCATTTATAAAATTGAAGGCATTTTAATCACATATGGTCATGGTTTTGATTTCATGTATTATGTGTTTATCATCCTTGACATTGCACTTAACATTTACATGTCTTGAATCCTTACTTTTTCATTTCTAAATCAGAGGTATCTCTATTGTTGACATATGATCTCATCAATGTGGATGTATCTCAATAATGACTAAGTCTTCATGATGATCACATGGACGTGGTGAATGAATGATATAATCCTTTAATCTCATGGTTACATCTCATGCTCTTAATTCAAGTATTGTGGTGACATTCTATATTAAGTGCCATTGATATATGATTCATATGGAATGAAAATTTTCTAGCATTTACATGATTCGGTGATCGATGTTTCTTTGAGCTATTGAAATTGAGCAAGTTCCATTTATGTCTATTTTCCAAGCATAACCACATTTTATGAATAAGCACACTTGTCTAAGTAACTCTCGATCCAATGCTTGTCAAGCCTATTGGTTTGAAAAACTATTCACATACTTTACAGTTGCGTTACACCCTGAGAGTGAGTAGTAACAAACTACTAAGTTGAGATAAAGAATTCCCCTCCTTACTCAAATACCTAACTTGACTTGTAGGGATTCCCCCTTTGACTAGGATACCCTTTCCTATAGTCTAAAGAGTGGGGAAAATCCATCGAGGTGACAATGGGTGGCTTGCCTCAGAGTTGCCTCTAGGCTCTCTCATTGGGGTTAATACTTTTCCCTCTAGGAAATATTTTGAGTTGTAAAAATCCATTTAGTAACAAATCAGGAGCCTCTTGTTCCTTGCTTTTCCTATTCCAATAGTGGATTTGATAATTACCAAGTGTCTACTCTCCACAGTGGTTGTCCACAATGGTCTTCCACAAAGGAGTTTCCTACCTACAACATTCTAAAGATATTGTGTAGTGAAGGAGGTCACAGGGCCCTCCCATGAAGAGATTTGGGGCCAAGTGTTGCAACTATGTGTTGGAGAAATTTATGTTTTCGATACACTAGTTTAGTGGGAGCTAACTGACTAGTTCTATTTAGACTTTCTATTTTTACCATCACTATTATGCATGCATGCATTCCTAAGGAAAGCTAACTGCTTGATTGTTTTTCTTAATTATGGAATGTTTTTCCCTATATATGAGTGTATTCCACTCATTCATTGTATCATATTGATCATGATCTATGTATCAATCATCACCTCATTGGAGTAGTGTGAATATATTTTCTCATTCTTCCATATTGAATCTCTCTTCATTTCTTGATAAGCTTTGTTTGTACTTGTTTTAGCTAGATCTCCTGTGCAGGTTTCCATGAAACACAAACATGGTATCAGAGCTATGCTACTTGGAGCAAGCCAGACAAGCCAAAGAATAAGGAAAATCGGAGTTTCGGCAAGCTAAATCTGTTGTCGTAAATTTCAGTGGTTATTCCTCCCAAACTATTATGTTTTTGAGGAAACAACCCACAATGATAGTAAATCGGCCCATTTTGGAAGTGGGTTTTCAACCGTTTGGCAAGATTCTTTACCGTTTGCTCAGAAAGTGGGACGAAATATAGCCTACTTAAACTTATACGAATCTGTTGTCGTACATTTCCACATTCATTGCTCCCAAAATATTACGTTTTGGAGGAAACGTCTCGCGTAGAAAGTAAATCGGCCCATTTTGGAAGTGGGTTTTCAACCGTTTGGCAAGATTCATCACTGTTTGCTCAGAAAGTAAGTCGCAAGATCATCTCCTGAAACATATATGAATTCTTAATTTCTTAATTTTTCACTTGCAGATTGAGAGTAAATTTGTAGGGGTTCTTGGACTCGGTGGGAGAGACGGATATGACAACTATTATACCGTCAAACTTGGTGGTAATCCTCACACCATACAATTATTTTGATTGGAAGCCCAAGGCATAATTTCAACTCAGAAGGAAAGGATTGTATAATTTGACGATGGCGACAGAAACAGAACCTACATCAGCGATTGAGAAGATGAGATGGGCAAACCGTAAGGATGGGGCCACATGACTACTTCTTGAGTTAATCTCCACTGATTTGTGGTTTCATGTTGCCGCATGCAAGACTCCAAACGAGATCTAGACCACCTTGGAAGGACTCTTTGGAAAGCAGGATGATATGCGAGGTCATATGCTTGAGGTAGGGTTGAGATAATATACAAGATTTTTTTACTAAATTTAAATCTTTGTTAGTAAGCTTGGGTGAATGTGGTATTGATAACTCTAAACAAGAGAAACAACTTATTCTAACAATCTTGGCCAAGCTAGGACTAGAATACACTGTATGTGTCTCCAATTTCCATTTAGGCAAATGTCTTTTTGGAAAAAATTGGAAAATGCCTGCGTTGGCTCACTTCATTGAGTCTCTTACACAAGAGCAGACAAAACTCATACATATGGGCCTCATGAAAGATCCCAAATCACATGCACTCACCATGCAAGATGGAAAAGGGTCATTCAAATAGAATAGGAAGGAGGGATATTCCAAATCCTTTAATGATTCTTCAGGTTCCAAAGACTCTTCAGATTCCAAGAAGAAGAAGAAGGGAAAGCAGTGCACTTACTACAATAAACCGAATCATGAAGAATCCACATGCATGAAGAAACAGATCAATATTATGGCACATGCACTTTAGCAGAACAACCTTGGAAACTTCATTCCAGAGAGAGTCAAGAAGCAGAAGGAAGAAGATCCTGCGCCTAAGAAAGGTAATCATCATGCTCTTGTTGCAATTAATTCCTCATATGATTCATGAATTATAGATTTTGGTGAAACCCATCATATGGAAGAAAAAGAGGAAGTTTTCTCTTCCTTGAGTCCATGATCAAGACCCCCTACTCTCATGGGGGGTGATACTCCAATAGCAGTAGCAAGAGAAGGGAGAGTGGAACTCCACAATGGCAGTTTTGATAATGTTTTACATGTTCCAAAGCTTTCTATGAATCTGCTCTCAGTTTATCAGATCACTCAGAAATGAAAAAAGGTTGAATTTACATCAGATTCAGTTTTAGTAATTGACATGCATGACAATTCCATTATTGCAATTGGTGAGGTGGATCACAAGTCAAGGTTGTATAAATTCACTAAGTTTTCTGACGATGACTCATCTGTTCTACTTAGACGTAAGGAGATTACTTTGCATGCACCTCCACTTAAACATGCATATACTATTGTTCTTCCATCAGTTTCAGACATCAGAGATGATTCCATACACTCTGATTCTATACATGGAAATAAGAAGGTAGTACATCCATATAAGAAGCCAGCATCGAAGCTTCAGCAAATGCCCAAGAAGGCACATGCCACACTTCAGGCAGCAGGCAACCTTGCAGGGAATCCATTGGATTCGAGGAGGACTCGATCTCAGCATGAGGAGCCTTCTCATGTATTTTCAGCTTCAGAACCTGCGATGCCCATGCATTGCTATATGGTTCAATTTACTGATCCACAAAACTACAATAGGGTTGTGGGAAATCCATTATGGCAAGCAGCCATGCAAAAGGAGTATGACTCACTCCTACAGAACCAGACTTGGAATCCGGTTCCACATCCACTAGAAAGGAATATTTTCAGGTGCAGATGGGTCCACAGGATCAAGAAGTACAAGGCCCGACAGGTTGCCAAAGGACTTCATCAAATCCATAAAGATTTCTACTTCTTCACGAAGACTTTCAATGAACAAAAGTTTTAGACTTTGTGGGATCGTCTTGCAGTGAAGAACACAGTTGCCTAGCAGCTGTCATTTTCTTCTTTTGATACATTATCTTTTGAGGGGGGGGGGGGTTTATTCCCACGTGGTTTTCCCTATTTCCTCACTTTTATTCAGTGTTCATTAGTTGCATTGTACATGAGTACCGAAAATGACCTAGTAGTCGAGACTCATTTTTTACTCCATAGTGATGTTCAGGGGGGGTGTTGGAGAAATTTTTGTTTTCGACACACTAGTTCAGTGGGAGTTAACTAACTAGTTCTATTTAGACTTTCTATTTCTACCATCACTATTATGCATGCATGCATTCCTAAGGAAAGCTAACTGCTTGATTGTTTTTCTTAATTATGGAATGCTTTGCCCTATATATGAGTGTATTCCACTCATTCATTGTATCATATTGATCATGATCTATGTATAAATCATCACCTCATTGGAGTAGTGTGAATATATTTTCTCATTCTTCCATATTGAATCTCTCTTCCTTTCTTGATAAGCTTTGTTTGTACTTGTTTTAGCTAGATCTCCTGTGCAGGTTTCCATGAAACACTGACACTATGATCTTCCCATGTGACTTCACAAGTTTAAATCCATTTCGTTATATTACAATAAATTGTTGTTTCCCCTATTTTTCTTCTCAAATGGTGAATTATGCATCCAATTCATGTTCAATTTGATAATTTTATTATGTTTAGGTGAAACTGTCAAGTTTATTATTCTTTCTTAACATATTTGTACGTCATTAGTCTTCACAACAGGTTAATAATGTGTTATAGTACCTCTGTAACTCAAAACCCTAACTCCACCTTGAAACCCACACTAAGACATACTTGTTGACTTTGATGTAAAGATTCATGTTTGATGTTAAACTCCTCTTTTCTTCAACTTGCATGGAAATTTTTGGGCAACTATAGCTAGATGTCCAACTTTAAAGTAAAGCTTACATCGAAATGTTGTATTCTCATACTCCAAAACTTTTCTATATGATTTACTATATTTAGGATTACCCCTTATGAGGCCCATTAGTCCAAATATATGGAAGATTTGAGTCTTGTGCATGCTAAAGTGGTATTTGTATGTTACCCTAGTTGTATATATTTCACCATTCATCATATATCCTTTCTATGTGGTCTTGAGAGGCTACTTAGAGGAAGTTTTCCTTTTGAAGTATGCCAAGGGGATAGTGTTTCTTTATCATCAACTGCAGAGGAAAGTAGAAACCTTCTTGAAAATGGGAGACAAAATTGCAAGCGCCAATCTAGCCCCCAATCAGGTCAAGGGGCTAAATGAGTTCTTCTGGCTAGGATTGACAAGATAATGTTTAGACAAAAATGAAAATATATTTTTATCTTAGTTAAAACTGGAAATTTTAAAATGTAGTTAAATGTTTCTCCTCCATAAGAAGCAATCTTTGTATGCTAGTAGAAAGCTAAAGCGAATATGCCAAAATCTTGCAAAGGTTCATACTCGTAAGAGGGTTTATGAGACACAATATGGGTCTAGACTCAAAATCTTTGCCAGTGAAAAAAGTTTCAGAAAAAACAATTAGCAAATATATATAAGAATAATTTCATAGCCAAAAAGGATTCAAAAAACAGAGAATCTGATGAACAATACGTATATAAAATGCTCCCTCAAATACTGCCATTACCCACAAAAAAATAAAGAAAAAAATCACTTCAATGGATGCCAAAATTTCAACAATCTGTACCATGACAAAGCTAGTTAAAATCCATGAGAGGCATCATCGGATATCAAGATTGCAGATTAACTCAATAGATAATGAGAGAATTTGTTAGCCTTCTTTGAATAATTTTGAATCCTAACCGAGCCAAATCAATGCAACGAAAAACACTCAAATCGTCATCGATCACCTTTTAAGCGTTGCAAGAGTTGCACACAGTCACACATAAGGTGTGTCTATGAGAAGGATCATTATGATCATTATGAGCACCATGAAGACTATGTTTATGAGAAGGTTGTCTATGAGAAATATTATATTAGGTAGTGTAGAATGCAAATTAAGAAGGCAGTGAAGACAGGCAGTGTAGAAGGCCACTGAAGAAGGCAATGCAATAGATGCAAAGGCAATGAGCTCGGAGAATGAAGCAAGGTAATATCTTTAATGTATGTCAGACTCGTCGTTGGGTATTTTCTGCCCACATAGAAATAGAATACGATGAAGACAGGTGTCACTCTATTTAAAGTTGTTATGTATACTGCTACGACCACTCAATCAAAGGTAATCCATATACACTTTGCAACGATACATTAAAGATGATATATATTATACTCAATCAATCAACTTTCTAAATCAAATAAAAATTTGATAAAAGTTAAATTTGTTTGTTTGTTTACTCGGAAGTAGAGCTTCATAATTAAAATAGGTGACATGTGGATAAAGAAAGTGATTTTCTAAAACCTGTCAACCAGTTGACATGGTTTTATGAAAACATGTCCCTTGCCTTCGGCATATGTGTGTGTGTGTGTGTGTGTGTGTGTGTGTGTGTGTGTGTGTGTTGAGCATCGCCCCTAGCCCCCCGTGGGCCAGGGAAGTCGATAAAGTTCTCGTTAAGTTGGTAATATTGTTTTGATATGTTTGGTATAATCATGAATATGAAAGGTGACTTCCTTTTCATATCCGATACCCGTTCTATGCTTGTTGTTCCTGATTTCTTTCCAAGATTTGATGATTAGCTTGGAAAGAGGAAGTTGAACTTCATTTGTACTTGAAAATGAATTTGGCTTGTTGAGTTGATCCTGCGTTGATTGTTGATCTGGATCATCTTCATCGTCATTTTCTTCGAAAAGAGGGTTGTTTTGAATAAGGACTGGTTCATAATGTTGAAGATTCTTTCATTCAAGTGCATCATGAAGAAGTTGAGTCTAAGTTTGAAGCACATTTACTTTGGATTGTGAAACGTGCAAGCAAGTTACAACAGACTGTAGAGTTGCTTTGTTAGTGGTGACTGCATTGTCCACAGAAGAGAGTATTAGAGTGTTCAATAACTCTTCGTCAATTCGAGCCATTTAAAGACACAATTAAACATTAGAGGTTTCTTGCAACTCCACCCAGACTTTACAACATGCAAACTCAACTATGTAGAGTCAACAAATGAAGGGAGTTGGTTTCTACCAAAAATGCACCAATTTATAAGAAAAACACAACCAAACTTACAATTTTTTTTTGCAAGTATACATTGATTTTGGTGAATGTGTTTTCGATGTGCTTCGAGTTTGTTGGTTTCAACATTGAGCAAGAAAGTCTTATTTGATTAAAAATATTTAATGATCATGGCAGAAAACTAGAAACAATAGCTTCACTTGTATCAAATCCCATCATTATGTTGAGCAGTGAAGTGTAGAAGCACTCAACCTGCAACTTGCAAGTAAGTAATATCACCCACTAGATGCAAACCTCTCACATTCCAGGTTTGAGTAATTTTTATGTTGGGATTCGCATTGAATGCAAGCGAAGGAAGCAAGGAAATTGTGATGAAAAGGGAATGGGATGATAATGGAATTTCCTTCGTTATTAGTTGTTTATATATAAAGTGAAGAGACATCCTCAAACCCATGTAATAGAAAGGGGGGAAAACATAGTGTGCAGAAGGACTAAGCTATTTGAAAGAGAGAGAAGTAATCACCTAGAGTGAATGACTGGATGCCCACAAACAAATCAGAAATAGTTGATAGGTGAAATATCGTTAGGGTTTGAGCGACAACCAATCAGGGTTTGGGACACAGTCGTTAGGGTGATGAAGCTCTTCTCCCTCTGCTCTCCTCATTTTGGTTGAATCTTTTTAATGCGGACTAAACATAGGAAACACTGAAACTGAGCCATAATCTTATTTTGAAGGCTTTGTGTGACTATCCAAGTCACCTTTTTGCTGTCGGTTTTATCGACTAGACTCAGATGTAAAAGAAATCCACGTCAAATGTCCAACGCCAAGAGCTCGAGGGTAACTCGTCTCACTCTTTGCAGATACTACACCCAATCCAACGAGAATTGGCCAGACAAATTCGTAATGGGAAGATGAAGCTTCCCATCGAAGAGAAATTGAAGGATATAAGCTGCGCCAATAGAAAATCAAAATGGGGTGCGTTAACATGATTTCATGACAAGAATGAAGTCAAACGTTCTCAATGGCTCCTTTGGAAACAATCGTGATATCTTTACGACCTCCACGTTTTCACCTTCAAAACCCTTTGGAGGCCTTGGGAAAGATCACTTTCAAATAGAATTCATTCTTGTGGAAGCGACGTGCATGCAGAGAAGAAATCCCCCTAAAGACAAAGTTGAACCAAAAGGATTATGTAGAGATTTTAATTTCAATTTGGGCGCGAGTTTGATTAGAGGATTGTGCAGACCACGGTGGGCATAAGTTCGATTAGAAAACAAGAGGATAACAACAGAGGAGATAACCGAGTCTCTGCAGAGCTAATCTGTATTCTGCTTGGGTCAATACGCAAAGATGAACCGAGTTGAACAAGTGCAGCAGGCTGCGATATACTGTCTCCTAAGATAATAAAAAAAAAAATTACTCAAATCTATGTAAACTTACAGAGTTTCCTTTGCTTTTGAGGTTTCGCATTCCTCGTGTGTGAGTGCCAAAAAAACGGATGGGAAGCTTGCCACCAAATCCATTGGTTTTCTAACCCAGTAGCTATCAATTAACTTACCAAAAGAATTAAAAATGGTTTTATAACTACACATTTAGAAAAATAAGAAAAGAAAATTAAAAAAAGAGTCTTATTTCATGGGTCAATGGTAACTTACCAAAAGAATTAAAAATGGTTTCATAACTACACATTTGGAAAAATAAAAAAAGAATCTTATTTGTTATAAAATTATTTTATCAATAGAGTTGTACCTTATAAGAAAGTGGCACTCATATATAGTCATGTCAAAATTAATTTCAAACCTTAAAATTTATACACATTTTTTAAGTCAACATAAAACTAATATGAAAGTCAATGCTAACTCATTGCTATATACTACTTAGGTGCCTCCGGCAGTATAATAAGGTTTCCAGACCATTGTTAGATCTCAGAGGTATTTATGTGTGCGGGAGATAGACCTGCAGAGAGACAAACTAGAAAACTAAAACAGAGTGGTAGATTAGCAGGAAGAGGCACAAACTACACGCGAAAATGAAATGCTCGTGGGAATAATACATTTCTAGATAACTCATCTATGGAGAACTACCAAAGCTTAATTCAATCCTAAGAACTAAGGTGCTTTGATACCACTGTTGGACACACAAATTTAGATAAGTGTGAGATTGTAATGTCCCCACTTTGGGACATCATCACAGTGCAGAGATTTATGATGACCAGAGTAGCCAAATGGATGTTATAGCGAGTACAGGGGTATTTGAAAGGCATTGTGGGGTCCATCTTGCATTGATCATCATATTCCATCATTATGAGCCATTCCGCACAGGTTGGCTTTGGTTTCGTTGCATTTCGATGATTTCCATGATTTTCACTATTTTGAGTTATAAGTTAATTGAAATCACTGAAGAGGTCATTTTGGGCACATTGCTTGGAAGAACCTCTCAGTGTAATAGCTCATTGGAATCGGGAGGAGAAACACTACAGGATGGGATGGCTAGAAGTGACTTTCAGTGGCCAGGGAAGCCACAAGGAGAGATAAGGA
>JZKD02S0201187.1:68220-79222 GCA_000966675.3 Picea glauca | reverse complement strand
ATGGGATGGCTAGAAGTGACTTTCAGTGGCCAGGGAAGCCACAAGGAGAGATAAGGAACTTTTCAGAGGTAAAAAGGTTAATTAATTAATTAAAGTGATTTAATTAATTAATTAACTATTAATAAAATGAAAGTCACTTTGGAGGGACAAGGTGAGCCAAAAGTATAAAGGAAAGGCAAGGGCCTCTTCTCATTATTCATGTATGATTATCTTTTGATTTCTGGCTTCTAGCTAGTAAGCCCAGCATTGGGGGTTTTGAGGGTTCTGACTTAACAAACCCTAAAGGATGATTCGGTGGTGAAATATTCCACCTAGTTTGTCCCAAGCTTGGTCTCGGAGATGCAATACGCTCTCACACCATTCTAGTTTCAGATCTACTCAGTTGCAGGGTGATTCTATATCAGTTTCGTGTGCAGATAGAGAGAGGGCGCACCAATTGAGGGTTTCCAGCAAGAGGGGCGCACCATCATTGGAGAGAGATTCGTTGTAGGAGATTGGCAGGGTTTTTGGAGATTCCATCACTTGGATTCTTCTTGCAGGGTCTTCACCATCATTCTTAGTGCTTTCTGAGAGATTTTATGGTACAAATGATTTGCTAGAGCATTGGGACGAATTGAAGAGAAGGAGGGCGTTTCTGAGATTCAGATCTAGTTAGTTTGGAGGAGTTACACTTCAGATCTAACCCTGAGACTTCACCTAGTGACTTGCAGTGTCCCGATCTATATTTCTAGAGATTTTCAGAGCATTTGGAGGCCTCCTTCAGTAGGGTCGAATTATCTAGGGCTTCATTCATCCAGTGGGGCACACCATTCAGTGGAAGAGTTTCAGATCTACAAGGTTTGAGAGTGGATTTCGAGATTTGGACACCTGGTTTGTCCTTACAATTGGTCGATCTATTAGTTGGCATCTTTCTTGGGGTGATTGAACATATTTGACAGCAGGACCGAAATATTGAGGAGCTTCAGCACTGCAGCAGGGCGTGGCATCTTCCAGCTTGAGGGGTTTGGCACTTGGCATTGGTCTTCATCTCTTTATCCAGCCTTTGGAGGATTATTTTGTATTATCATGAGCATTTTGTAGTAGCTCTATTGTCTATCTTCTTGGCCATCTGTTGAGCATTCCAGATCGGCATCTTCATTGTAGCAAGTTTCTCTATTTTATGAATAAAGCAATTTGAGATGTTTTGGCTTGTCTATCATATTGCATATGGTTGAGGTATGTTCCATGGTTGTATCTTCTTGTTATTTATTGTATACACACATATAAACACATCAATAAACCCTAAGGCTGAAATCAAGAGGCCATTCAACAAGTAAACACAAGTAAACAAATAGATCAGCAAACTGTTTGACGAAATACCACAACCAAGAAAAAGTTTTAAAAGACACCAAAACCATGATGATCCTTGCATAATGGATTGGGATCATTATAGAGATACTTTATTAATCAATATGATACATGTATAAATACATAGTCTTGACCTTTCGATTCATATTCCAAGAGGTCTCTTGGACTTCTAATGACCATTCCTATATTACATATTCCTACGAAAATGGAAAATGACTAATACCATAACCTTAACAGATTAGGTTTCCAACAATATTTATTCTTTTTAATACTTTTAATTAATTAGATTATTTGTTTTTTTATGATATATTAATTTATCCCATTTATTTATGCTATTTCCATTTAATTCAATCTTTCATTTGTAAGTATAATGTATAATTATATAATTGTTTTATCATTAAATAGAAATCATGTTAAAGTAATTCCTTTTGATGTTTTTTAATTTAACTTTCTTTTCACTGTAATAACTTCACATTTCATTAATGATACCAAGGGTGCCATGTATCATGTGCCCTTCAGGAATTACCATATTGTATTTTTAAGGGTACCATGATTGACATGCCCTTTAAGTATACAAATTTTCTTGGTGGGGAAATAGCACAATAATGGAGACCTTGTTAACTCATATTTGTTTCTCTTTGTTGAGAGACTAATGGTCATTGAGGAACAAGGTTATCACCTTATTACATGCATCTCAGCTAATCCTTGTGAGTGTTAGAATCCATGTCCTACCCTCACGAGAACATGCAACCTTGAAGTAAAAATGTCCATATATTTTCAACTTGGGTCATGGGAATGAGTCCTAGTAGGTGGAAACAAGAAATATGACCCTCCTCTCTAGATGGTACCCAATACGCTTCCATACAACCCCATTACCGATATGTGGATTGATCTATAATCATGTTCCTTGTGTATGCACACATTACAATCAATGCATTAATAATTTTCATAACTCAAATCAAAATCTAACATAATTATACAACTTTTACTATTCCCTTATTCAATCCAGAGTCCAATAAAATGTTGACCCAATCACACGTCAATGCACCCCTATGATTTCCTGTCACACTAGGTAAACCATCAGTAGCATTTGCAAATTAATGTATCCAACAATTCATTTTTATTTATCTAATTCATAGAAATCAATACATCAATTGCATCATATGTCAATACACATATAACTCATCAAATTTATCCTTTAAATTTTTAAACAAACTCATTCAATCATCATCATCATTCAAAACCCAATTAGATAATTTAAAAGTTTATGTTTTATTAGCATAATATTAGTGAATAAACTCGGTCATTTGTAAACAAATGACCTCAAATAACAAAGTCTGGTCTATTTCAATATTCAAACAAAATGAGACATTACATACACCTCTTCTTTATGAAATTTTGTCTCGAAGTTTTAGAACAAGTATGGAAACTGTTGAGGCATCTCAGTTGTGTCCTCTCAAGTAGAGGAAATAGGACCATAACTATCCCACTAGACTTTTACCTGGTCTACCAAATAATGTCAAAGATGTCAAGTGCACTGGTTTAAAATACAGATTGACTTGGACATTAGGGCCCCCTCGTTCGACATATGAAAATAATGTGGATCAATAACATGAGAATGATCGAAAATATAATGATGTAATACATAGATATGAAATACATCATGCATATGATATAATGATGTTGGAAATGTAATGAAATAATCAATTGGTTCTTTTCTTTCTGAAACTTCAAAAGGTCCTATATAACGTGGAGATAACTTATCTCTTTTACAAAACTTAATCAATTTTTGTTTGCAGTCTCACCCGCAAAAATACTTTATCCCCAACTTTGTAATTTCGATCAAATCTATGTGCATCTGTATAAGTTTTTTATTTCTCTTGCGCTTCTTTTAATATTTATTTAAGTGTCTTCATTTATTCCTCCATTTCTTAAATTACTTCTAGTCCAACTAGAACTCTATCCTCTAGTCTATCCCAATTAAAAAGTGTTATGCACGATCTTCCGTACAAGAATTTGAATGGTGCCATCTTAATCAAACTTTGGTAACTATTATTATACAAAAATTTGACAAGTGATAAATATTCTTCTTAACACTTTTGTTAGTCAATCACATACATTTGCAACATGTCTTCCAATACCTAATTTTTTCTTTCGATATGTCCATAAGTCTTCGAGCGATATGCTATATTGGAAATTCAGTTCTCAATGCTTCTTGGAAATTCATCCAAAACCTTCATGTAAATATTGTTCCTCTATTTGATATTATCTTCTTCAGTATTCTATGTAATCTTACTATTTTGTTTATAAACACTCTCGCAAACTTTGGTGCTTGGTAAGTAGTTTTCACTAGGATAAAATGTGCACTCTTGGTCAGAGTGTCTACTACTACAAATATTGAATCGTTTTTGTTCGATGGCAATGGTAATCTAATGGTGAAATCCATTGAAATCACTTCCCATTTTGATTCATGTATCGCATGTGGTTGCAACAATCTCGTTGGATGTCGATGTTTAGCTTCATTAACTGGCACTCAAGACATCTAGCTACAAAATCATTTGTATCCTTCTTCATTCATTTCCAAAAGAATAATTATTTTAGCTTTGCATTCATCTTTTTAACTCTCATATGAGCCATATACATTGTTATGGGCTCCTCTTAACATCAATTTGCAAATTTCATCATTCAGGGGTATGCATATTCTTCCATAAAACCATAGTAAACTGTCATCATCCAATACGTATCTTTCATACTTAGGAATTCCTATTACTTCGTTATCTAACTTTGATTCAATTTTTTTGTACCATTCATATTCTACTTGCAACTTCAAAATATTTTCTCTTAAATTTGTCTTTAATGGTAAAACTGTGAAAACATGTGTCCTGCAACTTAAAGTATTCACTACTTTGTTCATTGTTCCTTTAATACACAATATGTATAAATTGCACTTTTTTAGTATTTATGACCATCTTCTCTATCTAACATTCAAATTTATTTATGTAAATATGTGTTGAAGTTTGTGATGATTTATCTTTAACTCAAACTTAATTCTAACTAGATAGTGATTCCAAACTATTAATGTGTGCACTATTGCCACAAGTTCCAAATAATGTGTCACGTAATTTTCTTCACGAGGTCGAAGTTTCCTTGGAGTGTAGGGAAGTACCCTATTTTTTTGAATTAATACACTGCCTAATCCTTCATTCAATGCATCTATGCATACCATAAAATCTTGATCCATATATGGTATTTTCAAAATAGGGGTTGTCATCAACAACTCTTTCAGTTTGGAAAAGCTTCCTCACATCGTTTGACCCATATAAATTTATTATTTTTCTTATGCAGTTTCATAATAGGATTTGTAATGTTTCAAAATCCTTCAATGAACTTTCGATATTATCCCACCAAACCCATAAAGATAAGTATTTCATGTAAATTAGTGGGTGTCAACCATTCCATGATTGTTTCTATTTTTGTTGGGTCTATCATGATTCTTTCTCCTGAGATGATATGTTTTAAGTAATGAATTTTTAACTCATAAAATGAACATTTAGAGATTTTTCCGTATAACTTATTCTCTCTAAGACATTGTAACACTTGTCATAAATGTTCTTCATGCTATTTTATCATACGTGAATATATCAAAAGGTTATCCAAAAATATATGCACAAACTTATCAAGGTACTCTCGAAATACTCTATTCATTAAATTCATGAACACTTTTAGTGCATTCATTAATCCAAAAGGTAATGCTACAAACTCATAATGTCCACATATTTCTTGAATGCAGTTTTAAGAATATCTTTCTCATTTATTCTCAATTAATGACATCCTAATCTTAGATCTATCTTAGAAAATATTGTTGTTCATTTCATCTGATCAAATAAATGATCACTTCTAGGTAAGGGATATTGATTATTTATCGTCATTTTGTTTAATTGTCGATAGTTGATACAAGGTCTCCATGATATATCTCTCTTCTTTACAAATATCATAGACACTCCCTACAGTGATAGACTCGGGCATATTAATCTCAAATCTATTCTTGTAATTACATCTGTAACTCTCACAATTTCGGTGTCATTATGTGGAAGGGAACCATTGTGATAGGCTTCATTCTTGGTTTAAGTTCAATTTTGAAACATAATTATCTTTTAGGAGGTAATCCAAGCAATTCCTTGAAAATACATTTGAAAACATTAACAATATTGCATAGTGTTTTAAATTCATTGAATCCTTTTTCTCATTCATAGATATTACAATTTCTAATTTACATCATTTTCTCATACTCCTATTAAGTTGTAATGTTGAAATGAACTTTAATAAAACTCCTCTACAAAATAAATCTTCTTATTCTTACAATTTAATACTACTTTGTGACTCTCTAACCAATCCATTCCTATCACTATGTCATAAGATCCAAAAACAATTGCATACAAAGATACTTGGGCTACACATACATCTTAATTAATTTCAAAATCTTTAACTAAACAACCTACTTCCCATTTCACTCTCGAAGCCATCTCTACTTGATTAAAATATTATTAATCTATTGCTTTTATTTTTTTAATTTTCACAAAGTAGTATGAGAAATAAACCTTTCAGTTGCACCCTACATCTATTAATATTGAAACACTGAGGTCATTAATCTTACAGGATGTCTTCAACATTGTGTATTGATGTTCAACCTAGTGTTTTTTTACTGTTGCATGAACCCTACAGGCTTTACCTAGATCACTAACTATTATCTGGATTTGCTTTATGATGATTCCACTTTTTACTTGAGGACACTCTCTCTGAAAATGTGGTCCTCCACATATCCAACACCCCCTCTTAGGAGGTTGACAATGACTAAATTACTATTTACTTAATATTCATCCATCCACGTGTCAATAATATGCACAAGTGCAGATGCAATTACCTATTTAAAACTATAAAACAATAAATTATCATCATCCAATTCCCACATTTTCTATTTCACTCTTATGTGTTCCCTTGATCTTCTCATGACTTCCTATTTTAGTGATTACACATGGAGTCATTAGTTTAGTTATTTATAAATTTACTTTAACTCTCTTCTACCCATTTTTAATGTTTCTACACTTTAATTTGAATTTGAATTCTTGTTTCTATTTTCTCTCTCTTTTTTTTTTTACTGGCAGAATCAACAACTATCCGGGCACGTTCTCACGTGACACATGCTCATGGTATCTGACTGCTACCACTATAACCTCCGAGTGTGCCCACAATGCCCCATACATGACACAAAAGGTGAGTCGGGGTTTCAAATCGGTGACTTCACATAATGTAGTGCCTTAATAGTACACTCCATCACCGACTTCCCTACACCCCAGGGCCTTCTATTTTCTCTCCTTGATATAAGAGTGAACTAGTAATTAATTTTTTCTAATTAACAATTAATTTATTCTCATTTTCCTAATTGTATTTATTCTTCTTAATACTCTTAATTAACTATATTATTCCTCTTGATCACCTAGGTAGAACAGGGATGATAGGAGGAAGAATGCTTAGGTTACAAAAACCTTTTTTTTAGGTTTTTATGTATAGACTATTGACAGGTGGAGACGACGGTAAGCTCAACCCCAATAGGATGATAGAACTGTATACTTCTGTACGAAACAATTCATTCAAGAACATGGTATTAGGCTAGAAACAAACAAATAATCGAGATGTGGACATGGGAGGGACATGGAAAGGACTCATGGGGGATAAGGGATCGATGGTTGAAGAGGAAGCTAGCAAATCCTAGAAGATAAAGTGGTCAAACGATTGTTTACCCAAACTGGAAAGGAACCCTAGGTATGAAGTCACTTTGACCAATATAAGTAACTACATACAATACATGAAATATCACACAATGAACGAGAAATTTATGGGCATTTGGCCATTAGAGAAAGCACCTACAAGATGGATCCTCTCTAGATGGAGGCCCAAAGGTTAGGTGGATCTGAAATTGGGCTCCAAATGCTTCTTTACCATGATTTTTCCCTGTATAGAATATAGGGAAAGGGTTTTTGAAGAAGGCCCCTATCTCTTTAACGTTGTTATGTTGAATCTGAGATATTGGTCAGAGTGATTTAGTCCAGAAAAGAAACATTTCGTTGAGGCTCTAGTATGGATCAGGTTGTATTATCTCCCTCAATAATTATGGGAGAAGGAAAAATTGGAGGGCATTGGCAACACCCTTGGATCATTCATCAAGATATCCAAAATGATGAGAACATGAAGATACACTTTATATGCTTGAATTTGTTTGTACATGAGTGCAGCAAGGGATTTACCAGAATCCATTACCATCATATTCGAAGATGAGGAATGGGTGTAGAGACTTTACTATGGAAACATCCCTTTTTGTTGTTGCAAATGTCATGAGCATGGACACATTTTTAGATATTTCTCATTAAATTCCATCCCCAATCTAGGAAAACCAAAGGAGGCTACTAATGAAGAGGGATTTGCTAATATCCAAGGAAAAATAAAGTCTAGAAGGAAAGGTAGAACCCCTCTTGGATCATTTAAATCCAACATGAGTAAAGGTTTATAAGCATTGGAAAATGTAGTTGAAGAGTCAACCGATAATGAGGAAACCTCCAAAACAAACCAGGATGGTAATGTAGAGGGATTGTCAATTGTGGAGGACAAGAAAAGAAAAAAATAGGCAATGGCGAAGCAAATCTAAGTATTGTGGATGGTCAAGAGGGAGATCTTGATATGAAAGAAGAAGAGACAAAATACATATCCTCGGAGGATGATGAGGAGTGATAGGGTATGGAGACAGATAAAATAGAGTTTGACTTGCCATCCCTCATCGAAAAGCATGGAGAGAAACATATACTAGATCTTACACATCAACAAATTTGAAAGCTACAATGGGATGTACTGAAAGGTAAAACAAGTTTAGTCAATGGATCAGAAAGCCCCAATCCTAAAGGAAGTTTAGGAGTCAAAACTACCCCACTCATATCCTATAAGAAAACTCAATTCAAAGACATGAAAAGAGGTTGGGAAAAATTGAAGCATAAACTGGAGAAGACAAGAACACTACTAGTTGACTCTAGGCAAGCCTTGGGGATTCTAGAGAAGTACTTTTCATCACTACCCAAAGTTTAAAATTGAAGATCATTTTGTAGAACATCAGAGGCCTCAATTCACCAAGAAAGAAACACTTTCTTAAGAATAGAATAACACATGAAAAAAACATTATGATTATTTTACAGGAAACCAAGTGTGATCAAATCTCCGTGTACACGACCACTTAAAAATGTTTCAGATATTGTGTGTTGTTGGAAGTGAGTGCCACTAGATTTGCAGGAAGGATGACCATCTTGTGGGATCTTTCCAAGGTGGTGGTGGAACACTTTCTAGATTCCCCCAACTTCCTTTTAGTCTGCTACATGATTATTTCATAGCAAGTCGGAGGAAATTTAACTAATGTGTATGGGCCAATCAACCCATTGTCTAAAGGACCCTTCCTAGACAACCTATTGGCCATCAAGAATATTATAATGGATCAACCATGGATTTTATGGGGAGACTTCAATATGATAACCACAATCCGAGAGAAGAAAGGGAGACTTCGAAGGCTGGACAATGACAACCTGGCCTTTATGGATATGATTGAGAAACTGAGATTGGTTGACATCTAAAATTCCAATGGTTGTTGAAATGGAGAAACAAATGAGGAGGAGGTCATGAAATTGTAGTTACACTAGACTGCTTCTTAGTGTCAAAGAATATAATGTAGAGATAGTTTTCAATCATAGTATAAAAATTTCCATTCTTAGAGTTTGACCACTGGCCGATTTAGACAACACCTCCTCACCAAAGCCAAAACCATTCAGGTTTGAGTGATTCTAGCTAGATCATCCTGAATTTTTACCCAATCTAATGACCTAGTGGCATCAATTTATCCTTCCCATGGGTTCCAATATGTATCAATTCCAATAGAAACTTAAACACATTTACAATTCCTCAAGATCTAGAATAAGGAGGTCCCCAACAACATTATTTAGGTGCAAAATCAACTTGAATAGGAAATGGATCGGTTGTAGGGATATATAATCTACGACGGCTTAATTTCAGAACATGTAGAACAAGAGCTCCACATCCAAAAGGAGATAAATCTAAGAGCCCAACAAGAGGAAAATATTTGGAGGAAAAATTCAAGGGTTAGATGGATCGAGGAAGGGGACCACAACAAGTTTTTCCATAATTCCATGATTATTAGACACAATCACAATCACATTTCTAGCCTCCAATCAACCAGTAGGGATAAGTTGGAAAAGCATAAGGATATTGAAAAAGAGCTCAGAGATCACTTCAGCTAGATTATGTCTAAGCTCGTTGAAGACAATCAAGCTACAATTCAACACATTAATTACTCAATTCCCAACTTGGTTAATTCAGAATATAATTCCATCCATCTAAGTCACGTATCCTTCGAAGAGGTTGCCCAAATAGTCCTAGAAATGGATTTAGACAAATCCCCTAGGTTGGAGGGCTTCACAACATTTTGTAGGGAGGTCTCAAAAGTAACAAAAAGTTGCAGAGTCTCTAGGAACATCCTTAAATCCTTCAACTCAACCTTCCTCACTCTCATCCCAAAGGACTAGGCTGCAAACATGATAGATAAGTTTCGACCAATCTCTTTATGAAATGTTATTTTCAAAATTATAACCAAAATAATAGCGCCTAATTCCCATATATCTAATATTATCTCCTAGGAACATGGTGGTTATGTGGAAGGTAGATAGATCCTTGATGGTATAATTTTTGCACATAATGCCATTCACTCTTTTAAAATAAACAAAATTCTTGGTATGATGCTCAAGTTGGACATGTCAAAAGCTTATAATAGGCTAATTTGTACCTTCCTTCAGTGTGTTTTGAAAGATTCCATATTCTTCCATGATTGGATCCTTTGGATTTGAAACCTCATCTTCTTGAATTTCTTCTCCATTATGGTGAATGAATCCCCTTCAGACACATTGTTATTGGATAAATCCGTAAGTGCGGACACAAACCGATCTCCCTAGATCCACCTAGATCTAGAACAAAGAAAAAAAGAATAGGACGCTTTCCTTAAGTTTTAAATATTGAATTTACTAAGAGGAAAGAATAAGTAACATACCTTATAATCACTTCCTATAGTCTTTGTTGCTCCCGCTTCGCTCCAGTGCTCTTGTGCAGTCAATATCAAAACAAAACAAACCAACCAAAGTGATAGCGATAACATAAACTCAATATAAACCTATGTATGTGATCAAAGAATCATACAATAAAACACAACAAGCTTTATAGGAAAGAATCATATTATTGTATCATATTAAAGGTGAAAGAGAGATTACAACCATGGCCTTGATGTTGTAAGGTCCCTTCCAACTGTCCTTCGTTCCCCACACACTTCTTGCTCCAAGGATTTTTGAGACCATAGATCTGATAGCTACTCACAATCTATCTTGACAAAGCAAATCTCAAAGTCACTCCAACGAAGCTGATAATTCCAAGCCAATCAAAGCTAAGCTCAAGAATCAACAAAGCTAACCCAAGCTAACAAAAGCTAACTTTCTCCATGAGAACTCCTCTCCTTTTATAAGTTGAAGAGGATAAGGTGAGGAGGTTAGGATGATCCCAC
>JZKD02S0201187.1:38404-52812 GCA_000966675.3 Picea glauca | reverse complement strand
GGAAATTCCAATTACAAAATAAAGTGTTGGGGCCAAACACTGCCCTGTAGGACCAAAAGTCTTCGACAACATGGCATCTGATGATGCATCTCTTCATGGCACATGATTTGACCACTTGTTTTGGAGAGGCGGTCAACAGAACCCAGGTAATTTTAAACCCTTCGATATGAGTGAAATACCAAGGTTTCAATGAAAAATGTCTCCAAGGTATGTAAAATGGCTCCCTAAATTCACTGGTGACGATGAGTTTAAAGATGAATACAACATGAGCAACTTTTGGGCCTTTTTTAAACTCCATCCTATCAATGATGATGCTTAAGATCTAGCAATGAAACTTTTCTCTGTTACTCTTCATGGAAATGCTAGAAAATGGTTTGATAGTCTCCCTAATGCTAGTATCATATCCATAGATCAACTAGAAGATATTTTTCTTGGAAAATGGAGCATCAAAGAGTATGTGTACTCATTTATAAATGAACTCAATAACACAAAAAGGAATGAAAATGAGATTGTTGATGAGGTCCATACCAGATTTGAGAGGTTGTTACAAAAAATCCCTGAAGAATCTAACATTGGAGAAATATATCTCATATTTCTCTATACTAGGGAGTTCTCAGGAGAATTAGGATTCCTCCTCAATTATAAGGAGTCAAGGATGATCCAATAATCTTATCACATAGCTACAAAAATCAAGGAAAATATCTACTCACCCATGGAAGAATAACTCCCTACTCCACAAGTCGAGGTTGATAACCTTAAGATACCCCAGATACTCTTAGTTTGGAGAGATTAGCTTCCCTTGAGATCTTCGTTAGTAAAATCCAGAAAATATGGGAACAAGCTTTCTACCAACAAGAGGTTGAGGAGAGGAATCCTAATAAAGGTTACCAATCCCATGAGGAAGAGAAAGAATTTACTCATGCTTCTACCGAGGATAATGAGGACCTGGTTGAAGAGAGAGAGACTAAAGATATCAAACATTATGATGAAGCATTAATGTGTTTTCTTCCCTCTAATGAAGTCATCTGAGATCATATTCCTCCTGCACAAGATGAAGATAATGAGGTTAGTCATTTTTCTTTTTCAGGATACCCTATTTTATGATTCAAAAGGTGAAGAAGTAAGGGTATCCTTGGACGAGCTATACCCTTTGTATTGTGATAAAGCTGAAGATGTAGAGGAAAATCATGAGGATGGGGCATTGATACCTACTCTTCCATTTGATTAAATCATCAAATATTTTGACGCTCCTGCACAGGAAAAAGTGAATACGGTAAGTTGTTTCCCTTTCCAAGATTTTGATGATGCCTTATTTTTTGATTTGGAAAACAACGAAGTGTTAGAGGAGCCCTTGGATGCTTTAAGCCCTTTGTGTTATGATGAAGTAAATGGCATGGTTAATAATATTGATGAGTTCATACATGTTGGGAGACATAAATGGGATGTGATTGGTTATGATAGGAATCCTATTTACGACATTGAGGAATATTTCCAAATGTTTCCTTTACAACTATCATATTAGGTTACCACTAATTCTGACATTTGCCAACAAGGAGATGAAATAGTTACATACATCTTCCAAACACCCAAGGATGACCTGGTGCTATGTTTTCATGATGATTTCCAGTCATACCTTGAGGATTTTGATGAGTGTTCTTTTGAGTACTTAGATTTATTATATGAAGAATATTATCAACCACCATTGTGCTCAAATCTTGATAAGGGTGAGGATGTTTCTTGCCTAAAGAAGGATACTTGTGAAAAGGTTTTCCAGCTCCCTTCAATTAATTTACCTCGTTATGTCACTAAGGATGCGGTTGGGAAACATGTCCCTTGTCTCAAGTTTTCTCTAGGGAAGAGCCTTCTTATATAATTCAATGGTAGGTTGAATACCTTAAGAAGAAGTTTATTATCTCAATATTTCAACTCTCCTCTAAGAATTTTCCTATCTTCCTCTAGGTTCTTGCTAGTCCCTTCTCAGACCTCAAGATGTGATGATGTCCAAGGTAGCCAACCTTCAAACTCTTTGAGTCAGTCTTTTGAGCCTTTGAATTTTCATGATTCCTTTCTAAGATGGATTGAGCACTTTCCTAGAAGTGTAACTTGGTATAATTTTGTCCCTCCCTCCTGCCTCCTTGAGCTAGACTTTATGATTTCCTATGATATGATACATGCTCTAACTCATGTTATTTTTGTGCTTAACTTGTCATTGTTTTGGTTTATGATGAAGCACAGGGGAAGGTATTATGAAGCATTGCTAGGATGGTTTCACTGGTTATATGACTACACCTAGCATTCAACCAGCAGGTAAGTAGAAGTAAGTAGGAATTTGCATCGATTATACATACCATTGCATATCATTCTACTATAGTTGTTGTTGCATTTTCATACTGTCTTGTTTCATTATGTATATATGTATGCTCATAATCATATGCTTTTATCATATATGGATGAAGGGGTGATATCACCACCCTAGGGATTGTTGACATCTTTTGTTGAGATTTAATAGGCACGGGTCATACCATGATGATCATAATTATGTGTTCACATATTCTTCTTCATCCACTCTTCCTCCTCGTTTTCATTCCATTATTCTTCCTCATTTTATTCCACTATTTGAGCAGGTGATTTATCCTTTTTTAGAAGAAAAAAAAATGGAGTTTCCATGAAAGAGATAAGAAAGATGATTTTGGGGATTCTCCTATGTTCTGTTGCATTTTTCACATCAGTATTTCTTCAATTAATGATTATGTTTTGTTGCATTTTTTACATCAACATTGCTCCAGTTAATGAATGATTGATAAGAGAACCACTTCAGTATCCATCACTTCCTATATTAATACCTTTTCAGATTTGTAGCATAATAAGAACCATATGGGATTGTTCATCTTAGCATTTCCCAAATGAAACAACAAAGAAAATATCAATTCTTTGGCCAATACCTCAATATGTCATATTGTTAACAGAAGTATCATTTTGTGTATCTAGATTGAAATTTGATTATTTGCACCCCCCTTTTTCCATGAAATCAGTCGTTCAAGCAGTATGGAACTGACATCTGGTACGGGGTTTTCTCCCTTACTCCTTTAACACAAATAAATATCACAAGTGTCAAGGCACATTAATGTTTTATACAAAATATTAAGTTCAATATTGATTCAATGTTTTTGGATAGGTAATCTGATCACCATTTTAATTGTGGGTATCATCAGCAACAAAATATCAACCATGAAGAGGTCATCTTTATTTTTTTGTGGGGGGCATTATTGCAATGGATAATGTGGCGAAGTGTTTGTTTCAAAAACATAGATAATTCCAACAATAAAGAAGTCAGTGTCATTGGTGATAAGGAAACATAGATAATTCCAACAATAAAGAAGTCGGGGTCACTAGTGATAAGGTAATTGAATCCACAGTCACGTGAAATGGGGAGGCAAGCTTGTATAACAAAGAAAAAAACTAGATTTCTTTCAAACCTTGTCTGATGAAGTATATGGATTCGTATTTTTTTTTAATGAATATTGTATATCACCCTTAAAATGGGCTCATAAATTAAACTTTAAAGCTTTATGACCCCTGACATTTTGAGGCAATACCCCATCTCAACCACTATGCATCTATCATTTGGGACTTTTTTTTACCTGAACACCTCATAAATTTCCTTCTTTAAGAAAGATCAAAATTGAAAAATATGTATGATTTTGCATTTTTTCATGGAATGCATATGCTATATATGTCAGTTTGATCAAATACAACAAGCTATCAGTTTATATTTTGTATTAAAACAATTTCATTCAATTTATGGTTGATTATCCATTTATATATATACAAGGAAAAAATGGTTTCCATGATCACTCGAAGCAACAACAAAATAAATAAATAAACCAATTATTTATTACTTCTACCATTTTTTGATTCAAGAGATTTGCATCAAGTCTTAATGGCACACTTCCACCAGATCCTGGGAACCTGACAGCATTGGAACTAACTATAAGTTAGATGCGTTGTACTTAGAACTGCCAAATAATCATGTTAGATTAAACACATTAACAACAAAAAAATTCCATATAAAACAGAAGTTATGGAGCTCCAAATCAACTTTAACTATACTGACAAACCCCATAATATATTAAGAATGTCAGAAAAAGAGGTATCTGCAGGGACTATGCCACTGCATAGCTCTTGTTTTATTTAATTATAATGTTAGAAATTATTTGTGGAAACTATGAAAAATTGTGTACCATAATTTTAGACTCGAATATTTAAATTTCTGACTATTGAACAGGTAGGATTTCCATTAGAAAATTTTACACTGTTAGGTATGTATGGATGAACAAAAAATAATAGGGATTTAACCTTGAAACGAGGAGGAAAGTTTGAGTGCACTCTTCATCCACTTTCCATCTCTTCATCTTTTCATATGTAGGGCCAAATTTTCCTTATTGTATACATCTCTACCTATCTTTAAAACCAATTGTCAATTGTCTAAGTTTATAGTTAAACTTACAACCGAACTATCTTTAAAACCAATTGTCAATTGTCTAAGTTTATAGTTAAACTTACAACCAATGTTCATAGTTTCCCAAGGATCTTTTCGAGGATATGTTTGGACTATGCATATCATAGGTATTTTCTTCTTAAAAATGGAAAGAAAAGAAGCATGAATTATGTGAGGAGATAAGAAATAGAGACTTGAGAAAATCCTTAATGACATACCAAGTTGGACAACCAAAAACTCAATATATGGTAAATTTCAATATATGGTTTTATCCAGTTTTTTATTGGTAAAATTCTAATTTTTTTTTATCGTATATAAATCTGTAAAAATTTATTACTTTGATACTAATTATATAGTATTTATATAGCTAAAAATTTATTACTTTGCTACTAATTATATAATACTTATATAACCAAAAAGTGACTATTATATAGTTTTAAATTTTAATAAACCAAATTTAACTTTAATAAATAATACTATAATTATTGATCATTATATAATTTTCAAAATTCAAAAATGATTGTTAATTAGAGTTTTAAATTATAATAAATTAAATTTAACTTTAATAAATAAAAATTATCATCATTATATAATTTTCAAAATGAAATAAATAGATTTTAAATAATAAACAAAATCATTATTTTTTAATTTATATTTAATTTATTTTAATAATTATATTATTAATGTATATGTGCCACTACCATCATTATCCCTTAAATCTAAAATACAAAATATTAATATAGTTGTAATTAAATCTTTATTTTTTATATATATTGTTTACCTAAGAAAACACATTACATTCCATTTGTTTATCATTTTTAAAGTTAGGCCATTCATAAACTCAATACTTCTTGTTCAAATTGTAAACATAATAGTATATTTATTATTATTAAAGTTTAAGGGATCATAAATTCAATATCTTGTGTTTTGGGAAAACTTGCAATTTTGACTGAGTTTTGAGTTATAGTTAATATATCATAATTATTGATATAGTTCTTATCTTAATTATGCCGAAGGCATGTATATAGAAATAGGTTTTTCCTTAAACCTATAAACAGGCAAAACCTGTTGACCAAACCATTTTATCAAAACCTGTCAACCAAACCACCTTATCACTTCAACTCTCACCTTGTCACCTTATCACTCCAGTTGTCACTTTGTTGATCGGCCCATTTTTTGAGACGGTTACGGCACGCCTCCTCCTCTTGCCCATTCCTTGAGACAGTTACGGCACACCTCCTCCTTCAGCTCATTCTTTGAGATAGTGATGGCATGCCTCTTCCTCCACGAACATGTCAGTCACACAGGATCCTAATATCAGTCATCACCCTCCAGTCATGTAGTATCCTCGCAACATACTCTGTATGTCCTCCTCACACCGCCCTCCAGTCACCCAAAATCCTCTTTATGTCCTCATACAACATCCTCTCTATGTCCTATTTGTTCAGCCGACCTCAATCATCATTCTCAGAATGAGAATGGATTCATAAGTTATATCCTCTCCACACCCATATCAACTACCCATTCAAACATTTTCATGTGTGTGTTTGTCTGTAGGGACAAGAAACACCCATCTCAGCTACCCGATCAAACATTTTCCTATGTATGTTTCTTTGTAGGGACAAGAAACACTCTTCAAGCATCCCATGATTCTTCCATGCAGCACCGACCTTCAGATGCATTCCAATACAGTAGGTCGGTCCCACTGGACTACCAAACTCTTGAAATCTTCATCTTTACCTATTCTTTATAGAATATCAAGCATGCCAAACATTTCTACTGATAAGAAGAATCAATATGTCCAATGTGATGTCTAAAACTGTGGTTGCAACACGTCCCTCTTTCTAGATATATACTGCAATACCTTAACGTTGATACCTTGGTATCGTCCAGACCTGAGTTATTTGAAAAAAAATGAAGTTAAGGTTTTTAGTTGGATACGAAAAATTCTATGGTTGTGAGGAAGTTATGCTTGCAAGCTCTAAACCAATTGAAAACAATTACACCTCGTGCTCATATTCAAGGTAAAATTATCATTTCTTTATTTTTTATCTAAATTCTTTTTTTTTAATATTGTGGATATAATGGCATATTTTGGTCGTGAATGGTGTATTAAAATTCAGTATCCACCTTGATTTTCCCCATATTTCTCATCAAAAAATCAAGCAAACTCTCTAAATGTTCATTTTTACCTGTTCTTTATAGAATATCAATCCTAACATGCTTTTGATAATGATTCCTATTATCAATTTCTTTGCGTACAACATAATAAGAAAGCCAAAGAAGAATACAATATTTTTGTGAAAGGGGGTGGATGGAGCTCTGCGGCTGGGGGAAACCCTAGCCGCAAATCCACAACTTTGTTGTAGACCCATTTTTCCTCCTTGTTTTGATCGTCCAGATTGGCATTAGTTGGGTTCTTGGCATTGGTTTTTAGTGATCAAGTATGCAGGCCCTTTCGATGTTTGTTTGATGTGGAGGTTTGGCTACAGCTTTTCGACGTGTGTCTGTGACCCTAGCGCTGCTTCTTTTGGTCAATCTTCCCCCTTTATTGAGTGATGGTGTGGGTGTGGAGTTTCTTCCCTCAGATCTGGTGTTTCTATCTCATATCGCCCATCGTATGCTCAGTTATGGGGAATTCGATTTATCTTTTTCTATATCAAGTTTTTACATCGGTTGCTTGGGGTATTCAAGACTTCCTTGTGACGAATCAACCTTCGTGGACGCTTGGATCTGGATTCATATCTTGGAGCTTGGATCTTCCGTGTTGTATCTTTTCCGGTTAGTGGTTCCTCTCTCTGGTTTGGTCCTTTTGGTGGTTTTTGATGGCCTTCTTCCTCCTATCTGGTGGGGGTTTGGCTAGATCTTTGAGGTCCTATCTTTGGGTGTGCAGTGTTGGAGAGTGGCACTTTGAGGTCCTTTGTGAGGGTGTGTAGCTTCTGGTCATCTCTTTTACTGGTATTTTGTTGGTTGAGGCCTTCAATGATGTTGTTGTCATCTAGTTTTGTTGATGTGAGGTGCTCTCATTCCACTTTGACTTGGTCCATCCGGCTACCACGGTTTTGTTGGGATTTCTTTTCTGGGTTAATTTCCATGGCGGAACTTCCTGTATATGATTGGTGTTCGGTCTATTTGGAGTTTTTCCCCATTTTTGCATTGATTGTATCTTCCTTGTGGCTTACCAGCCATCTTTTGTGCCCCTTTGGGGTTTTTTTATTTTTTATTTCTCTACCCATGATTGGGTCGTGCTTAAGGCACCTACAAAATGTAATTTGGTTCTCTTCGGATGAATAGAATTACGCTTTTTTTTCCAGGGAAAAACATAATAAGAAAGCCAAAACATAAAATACCCAAATGTATCCATCTACACCTGGAATCCTCCTCCATTGATCCAGGTAGATATTGGTGGCCACCCACTTGTTCCAAATTCCACTTGGCTCATCTTGACAGTTTTTAGTTCAACACGTTTCTCTGTAATGGTGACATCTCTTTGTAATTGTGGGTTATGCACTTCTGAGGTTGTCTTGAAGCCTTACACAGCATCCAAGTGAATATTGGTGGTCGTCCACCTATTCCAACTGACTTATTTTGGCATTTTTCATGTCAGTACATCTTTATGTACTTCCGGGGCCTTTTTGAGGCCCTAGACAATGTTTTTTGGGCTTGCCACAGTCAAATTGTTAACATAGTTGAAGTTTGACAACATAATGTGCAGTTCTCGAAAATAAATTTCCAACGAGCTATTACACGCCTAAAACTGAGATTGTATGAAAAAGATACGACCCCGAGAAGTTGATGTACTAACTTACCCCAACGGGGCCCACATGACTTTTGGTGCTTCATCTCCTAGGGTTAGGTTTTTGGATGTCTAGGTTTTTGGCATTCATGTTTATTTTAAAAAGGCCTTCAAAGCCTCATTATACTCATCTTCTTGCGAATGAGTGTAACTGTCACATCTCTTCTCAGAGATAAGTTGCCACCATTCTAGTGAGTTCATTCACTCTGTATTTTTATAGTCTTTGTACATTTCTTTCATTAATAGAAATCATGTATTGTTGTATTTCTATGTTTCTGGAAACATTTTGGTGTATTTCATTGTAATATCTATGATTTCATTTCGCTCCGAAAATAATCCAGATCAGTGGTATCAGAGCAGGCTGCTCTTGATCATTTTTCAGTGCATGTCCCCAACAAGTTCCAAGTATAGTAAGTTGGGTCTCGATCTTGTCTCTCTTGAGGACAATCACTCTCGCACACCCAAGAAACCCTCCATGGTGGAAGAAAATAAAAACGACGGAGCAGAAGATTATATTAACCTGTTGCTTGAGCAAGCTCTTGCGTAACAGAGGGACGAAATGGTGGAGAATTTTTCCCACATCCTTCAAAGCCTACTGATAGAAACAAGGGCATATTCATCAAGCAACCACTTTGGAGGATCCTCTCCCTTCAAGGTACAAGTTAATTTTGATATTCATGTATTTCAAGGTCAGATAGATGTGGATGCCCTAGAAAAATGGTTAAATTTGCTAGAAGGTTATTTCTTTGTTCACAATTTTTTCGACAGGGAAAAGATCCCCTTTGCGCTCCTCAAGGCTCTCCCCCAGGTCAAACATTGGTGGGAAAATTACTGGGATAAAATTTCCATAGAGGAATCTAGAATATATGGGTTCAAGCCCACTTGGGATTTTTTTTCTTATGTGGTCAAGGAACAATATTACCCTGTTGATAACTGTGAAGACCAGTACATGAGATGGACCATGCTACGGAAAGAAAGTGGCCAAATGGTGTCAGAGTTCACAAATATTTTTCATACCTTGCGCTCCAAGCTAGGTATCAAAGACTTCGAGTGACATCTGGTTTTGAAATATCATTGTAACATACCCAACCACCCACAGGTCGGGGCATGCTACCTTCAAGCCCGCCCTAGGGCTTATTTCTCTTACTGATACCTTTTTTAATTTAAGGATGCATAAAAGAAAAGACTTTAACGACATGCACAGCAATATCCAGCAAGCATGCATAGTCTAAAGATTCAATTAAGCAATAATTAAATATACACAGCGGAAATACATTCATATACATGTAAATGATACCATAACAGAGAGAACTTATCTTTATGAAAGATAACACCAACTGGTTACAGACCAGGGACATTCCACCCAACTGTAGACACCACTGCTCCAAATCTCAACAACAGTGTCACCCTCGAGCTAGGGCTATGAATCCGCAAGGACAGTGCCAAAGTGTACTTGGATTCCCAAACCAGTCAGCACCCCAGCTCTCACAGAAATCCAAGTACCCAGGTCTCTGCTACCCAGCTTGCACCACCCGAGAGAACGGACCTCCACCCTTCTATGCCACGTAATCCCTCAGGCAATCCTTCTCCTTATTCGGGCTCCAACGCAACTGGTCCAGAATCTCAACGCTGGAACTTTCAGAACTCGTAGTTGTCAGCAACGCTAGACACAGGCCAACGCGTATCAGACATGCAGGCCTCAAGTCATGGCTGGATCACACTAGCGACCACTACATCCAACTATCCCGTGGCTAATTCTTTGTCAGTTCGGTTCTGCTTCCCAAGCCAAGACACGAATGAGGATGGATCAATGAATGGGTGAACGGGTGCATGAAAGTGCGTGAGAGAAATGAATGAATGTGAAGGAAATCGGTGAACAAGCCATCAATCGAACCCCCCAATCAAACCAGAGGCGGGTTTAAGTAACCTCGTGGGGAAATCAAGAACCTCCTGGCCTTCCCCAAGAAGCTCAAGTAACCGATCCCCTCCCTTAGACAAAAAGGGTAATTAAAAATAGGAAATAAACATTTAGCCCCTCAAGCCCCCTTTCTTGTGGAATCATATCCCCCTATAACTCTAGTCCTTGTCCATCTAGCAACCATCCATGTATTTATTATTAATAATGATAAAAGCATTGCATGTCTTGGGCACACTGGCCTTTTAATAATTGTTTGGATACTCTAGCCTCTCAGTATCGTAACAATACATTATTTAAAATGGGGGTTCAAAAATTGGGGTGTTACAGTCGTGGGACTCTACATAGATACATCCAAACCGAAATGGATTTCCTAAACATCTCATCACTAGGATTTTCCTATCGATATGTTGTCAAAATCGAGCAGAAATTTAGGCACCAGAACAAATGGGAGTTCAGGTCTGCAAATCCACAACAACCAAAGCATAATAAATACGGCCCTAACCAACAGCCTTCTGACAACTAGTCTAAGACACGGGAAAAGAAGGGTAAGGGAAAGACGAAGAATGACACTGGGAAGTGGTGCGACTTCCACAAAATCCCCTGGCACAACAATGATGAATGTCGCTCAAAACAATCATTGGTGGCCGAGATCAAAGACAAGCAGTTGAACCCTCATTCGGAATCTGATTCGAAAAATAATGAAAAAAGACAAATCATTGATGCAGACCCCACTGCTACCAACGCGATCGCAACAATTCAACCAGAAGAACTAGCAGATCCTGAAGAGGGGGAGCTCCTCTTTCATTCACAAATGTGGGTGAAAGGGACTCCGTTGGATTTCATTGTTGATAGAGGAAGACAAAATAACCTCATCTCAGTTGAGGTCATCAAATAGTTGGGGTTGTCAACAACACCACACCTACAACCTTACAAAATCGGGTTGCTTCGCTAGGGAAGATATCTTTGTGTCAGCCAACAATGTCGCATGTCCTATGGCATCCATCCCTTCAAGGATGAGGTAGTTTGTGATGTTGCCCCTCTTGATGTTTGTAATATTGTTTTGGGACAACAATATATGTGGAAACGTCATGTTGTTTATGAGTCTCTACCATGTAGTGTCATTATTACTCTAGGGGTCAGCTCAACATGATACAAGAGGTAGTTTCGACTACAGTTCCACCAAAAAAGTGCTACAAGATAATCTCTCATACTGTTAAATTCATCCCCTTCACAATCTATTCAAATGATGAATAGAAGGCCACTACAACCACTGCAGCCTCAGCACTTTTTATCCAACAGAAGAAGATTGCAGAAGGAAAAGAAGATATTACTTCTTCACCTATGATGGTCCCTACACAATGCCCCGTCAAGCTAAGATAAAACAGGTTGGTGGAATAGATTCAACCCCGCCAGCAACAGGTTCGTGACAGCCTTCCACAGTGCAAGCAGTGCAACTTCTCCAGCAAGGAAAATAGCTCACCAAGATTCAGGTTTAGCAAACTATTTCCCCTCTTCCTCGGGAACTCAACGCAATGGAGACCGTTTCTTCCTAAGGGGGGTGGAATGATCTAAGTGGATATTGGTGGCCACCCACCTATTCCAAATTCCAATTGGCTCATCTTGACATTTTTTCAGTTTAGCATGTGTCTCTGTATTGGAGACATCTCTTTGTAATTGTGGGTTTTGTTATCGCACAGTTTGTAGTTTAGGTCAAAGGCTAAAGGATAGAGGCCAAACTGGCGTAACAAGAACCTCCCCCACCCAATGTCACCTCAATGGGGAGGTTCTTTCAATTTAGGGAGGTTAACCCAGGGGAGACATCCCCGGTAACCTAGGGTTTTGAAGAGGCAAAGGTATAAAGTCAAGATTAAAGTTTCCCCCTCACAGGTTACCACCAAGGTCAGACAGTGCAACCAATCATCCAATAAAGAAGTGTATGCCCAAATGAAAACACCTGCCTGGAACAAGACAACAATAATATAGTATATATGCAGGCTATAACTCAATGGGTTAGTACTTCAATGACTATCTGCTATTAATTAATAAGCAATGTAAAACAATAGATACCAATGAAGTCAACGTTTTATCAATTAGTTATGGCAAAAGCGTCAATTCATCAATAACTATCAAGATGATGAAGCTAACAATGTATCCAACCAACACTTTACTCAATAAATACTTTAAATCATCATTCAATTGCTTATCATTCAAAATGGTTGCGTCAAGATGGATTATTCAAGGGTGACGTCAGCCTTATCTAGGTTAGTTTGTTAGTTAGGGTTTCAAAATTCAAAGTTTTGAGAGTGGTTTTGGACGCTAGGACTCCAACGTTGTGTGCCTAAGATTAGTGCCTAAGGGTATATGGAGTCCATAAAGGAGAGGACACAAGATTGAAGGGGTAACAAGCTAAAGACAAGAGGGAAGGGTTCTAGAGTGTTGCAATGGCTAGGCCCTAGAATCAAAACCCTAGGGGAAAGAGGCTCACTCTGGTGTTGCTTAAGCAAGGCCTCGTGCTCTTTCCTCCTTCTTTAGGTCAAACTTGGCAAACAGCTAGCATAAGAAGAGGGTTAAAACAAGAGGATTTAATGAAGGTGAGTGTTGTAAAGACAAGGCTCTATCACTAAACCCTAAAAGATGGACGGCCCTAGGTGTAGATAACCTAGGTCTAGGACATCACCCTCCTTTTAACCTTTAACATCAAAACTAGCTTAAGGGGAGAAGTTAGATGAGTGTAGCAAAGGCTAGGCTCTATCTTCCTTCTTCAATGGTTGAATATTTCTCTCTAAGGGGACATATGACAAGGACCTACTTGTGTGCTTGTCACCTAGGGTTTTAAAATCAGCAATTTTATAATTAAATGCAAGAATTACTAACCTACAACCATTCAATCAAGAAGTTTTGCAGGAAAAATACTTACATATCATGAAGAAAAGCATGTGCAAACCCTAGTTATAAACCTTCCTCAAGAGAAATGCCATAATATGCCAAGAAAAGCCTCCCATCAACAAGTGCGCCTCAATTTTAAAAACCAAATACCCAATAAGGGTGCAAAAATCAAACCTCACAAGTGTAAGTGATTGTGTTATGTTCAAATGAGGGGAAAACATCCTCAATATATAGTGTATCATGACCTTTTAATTAATTTTAGGTCATTAAAAATAGCTAACAAGGCTACAAACCAAAAATCATATTGTTTTACATTAAACTGTTAAATGAAAACCCTAGATGAGCAATAAACAGGACGTCAAGCCCCTCTGAGGGAGACGTTGGCCCTTTTTTAGGGCAAAATGCAACACAAGATGACAAACATTGGCCCTCCTTGGGCCTCCAAACTCTGCCACACGTGCCAAACTGCTCTGTCAAGATGCCATACACTGGAGGTGATGTCATGGCTCCTAGATGACGTCCTGGGGCATCAAAAGGTGCATGTTCCACCTGCAATGGGTCAACCCCCCTGGGCTGGGCTCAGCCAAGGCGTCCTAGATGAAAACGTTCTCCTTCTTCTCTTGTGCAAAGGCTCGACCGATCACTGTCATGTCTCTGCCCCTGATGGGGTCCCAGCAACCATCTAATGGGCTCTTCAGCCCCATGGAGGTCCCAACTAATCATCTCCCCATGTGTACCGGTCCAACTGGTACATTTCTGTCGGGCATGATCCTGCACATCAAAAACTTCACCCTCCATGGGCTCATTAGTCACAGGGATCATAGCAATGTCAATCACATGTCATCATTAATTTTATCAAATGCATGCATAAAACCCCTGATACATCATCCAATAGCTCAAAGACATTACAATGACCTACTATACAAAGCCGAAGAAAAAGACAAAATTCCCTATTGGGCCAGCATCCATAAGAGAAGGAAAGTTTCCAGAGGATATCATCCAAGCCATGTAACACGAGGTGATGTGGTCAAAGGGTGTCCAGACATACAGGTAGAGTGAAAGACAGGGGTGATATTACCTGTGGGTGCCTTTGTAGAAGGTGAGTTGTGTCTGTCATGGATGCAATTCTTTCCAAGCCCTTTATTGCCTTTATTCTTTCTTTTGTTTATTGTTTTTTTCTTATTTATTTCAAGGACTAACTAGAGGACACTGCCTTGGCGTGGTGACCAGAGCTGACAGTGTTACCCACAAGCACTTTCACATAAATGATAAGGCTAGCTCGTGATGAGACCCCCTTTCCCTTGGCCATG
>JZKD02S0201187.1:22337-33202 GCA_000966675.3 Picea glauca | reverse complement strand
TATATATATATATATACCTCCGGATGGAGTGCCACCTGGCGACTACATGTCACATGGTGCACTAGCAGTAGGGGCAGTTAAAGCCCCTTGCCACTAGCACCCTCCCCAATTCAATTGGCATGCCTTGCATTTACGCTGAGCAGAGCATAGAGCATCGGGACAGTCCAACAGCTCTAATGGCATTTCAAATCTGGCTTGTGGGAACTGGTACGATGCCTCCTACCCACAACACTTCAACATTCATGGCCTCCATTTCCATCACCTCACTCATAATCACGCAGGGAAAGAAGATATAACTTATTCACCTACGATGGTGCCTACACAATGCCCCGTCAAGCCAAGATACAACATGTTGGTGGAAGAGATTCAACCTCGCCAGCAACAGGTTTGTGACAATCTTCCACAGTCCAAGCAGCGCAACTTCTCCAACAAGGAAAGAAGCTCACCAAGATTCAGATTCAGCGAATGCTTTCCCCTCTTCCCCAGGAACTCAACACAATGGAGACCATTTCTCCCTAAGGGGGAGGACTGATCCAAGTGGATATTGGTGGCCACCCACCTGTTCCAAATTCTAATTGGCTCATCTTGACAATTTTCAATTTAGCATGTTTCTCTGTATTGGTGACATCTCTTTGTAATTGTGGGTTCTACACTTCCAGGGCTGTCTTGAATCCCTACACAACATCCAAGTGGATATTTGTGGTCGCCCACCTATTCCAACTAGCTTATTTGAGTACATCTTTCTGTACTTCTAAGGTCGTTTTGAGGCCCTAAATAGCGTTTTTTTGGCTTGCCATAGTCAAACTATTGACAAAGTCAAGGTTTGATGGCATAATGTGTAGTTATCAAAAATAAATTTCCAATGGGTTATCACACGCCTAAAACGAATATCGTATGAAAAAGTTACAACCCCGGGAAGTTGATGTACTAACTTACCCCAACAAGGCCCACATGACTTTTCGTGCTTCATCTCCTAGGGTTAGGTTTTTGGATGTCTAGGGTTTTGGCATTCATGTTTATTGTAAAAAGTCCTTCAAAGCCTCATTATACTCATCCTCTTGCGGATGAGCATAGCCGTCACATCTATTCTCAGAGATAAGTTGTCACCATTCTAGCGAGTTCATTCACTTTGTAATTTTATAGTTTCTGTACATTTCTTTCATTAATAGAAATCATGTATTGTTGTATTTCTCTGTTTCTAGCAATATTTGGGTGTATTTCATTGTAATAACTTTGCTTTCATTTCATTCCAAAAATAACGCAGATCATCCATGGACGTCCTCCTTCAATTGGCCTTTAAATAAAGTTGGGAAAACCTCCTCTAAAAAGGCACTCGGATGTATACACATAGAGAACCACATTCTCCTCGTCTATGGAGAAGATTGAAGGAGCAAACCAAATCCTTTAAAAAATTTCCATGTACCTCTCTCTTGTTCCTTCACCACAGCCGCCATTGCCACTGAAGAAGGCTTCTCCACCACCGACAGTGCTACCTAGATTGCTCATTGTCGATGCAATAAACCATTGGTTCCATCCAACCGTTCAAACCTCGTCTCTCCCCCAACAAAATATTTCAATAATTATATGAGGTCAAGGTTGTGCTTGCAACTGTAGTTTATTTCCTAAAAAAATAATGTCTTTTAGATGCAGGGATACTTTCACACACCGAGATAGTTTCAATAATTAGATGAGGCCAAGGTTGCGCTTGCAACTGTGGTGTATTTCCTAAAACAGTAATTCCTTTTAGATGTGGGGATACTTTCAAATGTGGGTTTTGAAACTGACGAATCTGCGTTGGTCGTGCCTCCCACTCATAATGGGGAATAAGACATCCAGGAATCAGTTAGTCATGGTGGAATAAGTAATCCCCTACAAATGCCATAACCTGCACTAATCTTGGATCACCTTGGAGATTTGTCATTCAAACCAAATGAACATTGGAGAAACGTGTTCCACAACCATGTCGTCTTTTGTGTTCGACGACACTTGTCAACCTCTTTTCCATTTGTAATTTGTAATACTCGAAAAACTTGGTAATGAATATGTGTAGATTTAGGAAGTGAGGTAGTTGGTTCATTGTGATTTCTCGTTTTTATAATATATTTTACCTCTTAAAAAGTGTAGATAAGAACCTATGTATTTGAATCCTCATACACACACACACATGCCAATACATATATGAAGATTCAAATACATAGGTTCTTATCTACACTTTTTAAGAGGTAAAAAATATTATAAAAATGAGAAATCACAGTGAACCAACTACCTCACCTCGTAAATCTACACATATTCATTACCAAGTTTTCCTAATATTCCATATATATATATATATATATATATATATATATAACCTTATCGATTAAGGTCGTATTTTGAATTGTTCTTTTTATTTTTAATTTTATAGATTTCCTTTTATGGAATAGTCTTTATGTCATTGTTTGGAGCCACCAACCACCATTTATGAACATGCCTCCAACGGTTGAACTTCATGTTACTATTTTGGAGCCACCAACCGTCACTTATTAACATGTCATCCTAGGTTGAAGGAGGTATGCATTAGTGGTTGGTGTCATGTGGAATTCCAATATGTTCTTGCCTCCAACAACTATTCATTTATTCTCTCTAAGAATAGTATTTTCTTTTCTTTTCTTTTAAAAGTATAGAGATCGCCTCCATTGCACTTTTGAACAGTATATTGTCTGAAGTATGTGCATAAGTTTTGGGTATGTCAGTTTCATAACCGTTGTCAAACTAATCCATCATTTGTTTTATTTTTTGTAGTCTAAAATTTCCAGGTTGAGGGTTGCATTCTCTTATGTTGATTTTTATTATTTAAAAAGGTTTATGTTATTAAAAATAATATATACTCCATTATCTATTGAAACATAATTATATCTCATTACTCTAAGATCATTCAAAATATATAATCTTTAAAACAGTGAAGCAATTTCAAATAAGATCATTTTAATCACAATATTTGTATGATTCCAATCATTAACATTAATATGAAAACATTTTTTTCTTTCGTGGGTGCCTCTAATGTTTCGGGTCGCCGAAGGCAGTTCCTTCGACTGGACGAAAATGTTGTCTGATAGCTTGACCAGTGGGGTCACAGAGTATCGGGCGTAGAAAGAGAGCGGAAAGGCATCTTCATTTTTCATGTCTGCATACATTATGGACGTCGTGTGTTTTTTGACACCATTTCCCTTAATGAGCTGGAGTTAGACTCTAGCAGAAGATGAGCCCATACACGTCTATCATTCAAAATTATGGGAAAACAAAGCGGCAAATTTCATATACGAAATCTTCAACTGGGTGATGGTGCCTCTGCATGTCACTATTTTCGGTCACCCACCACCCAGGATCTCGAACAGTATAGTGACAAATCTGAGCAGTATAGCAGACTGGTATGTAGAGGCTGAATTTTCATACCTCAGAGTTTTCGGGGCTTCTGTTCCCCCGCATGCATTGCCATTGTTCATTCTCGACAAGCTGGCTTGTCGTGAGGTTGCCAGACAAACAGTAATCGGTGGTATAAGCAAGGAGCTTAAGGGATACTCAAAGAAGGTATGGCCACCTTTTCTTGTTCATTTAAATTCTTATTCTTTATTGGATTTTGGGCATGCCAAAGCTGAGACAACAGCCCTGGAAGGCCTAAAGTGGTCCTCATTGAATACAAGAAGCACGATCCGCAAAGGGTCGTGAGCAATCATTTAGCCAGTTGCAGGCTCAAGAGATTTGAGCACGAGAATTCACCCTCGGATGACATTTTTCGAGGCGCAAGGTCCTATGCCGAGATCCTAGCTCGGATACAAACCTTGGCACCTGAAGAAAGAGTCGATGTTCTGAAATTCCAAGAACATCGACGCAGTTGTCTTCCTGCAGTGTTGTGGGGTGAGAGTTCGAGTACGAAGGAAGTAAAACAAAGAGATGTCGAAGGCTCTAAGGATGCGACTCCCGATCGAGAAAAACACTAGAATGAGGGAGAGCAAACTAAGAATTCGAAAGCAGAGATTAAGACTCCCGACCCGTCGAAGAAACAGAGTCTGGTTACTACTCTAGAAAAATCAGCAAAGCAGATCGGAGAACCTATCACATTAGTTACTCCCTTGCAGTCAACTCAGGGAAATATTGACGCAGTGTGGATCTTCAATGAAGAGTTGAGGCCTATAAGGGTAGAAGAGCTCCCTCCGAATGAGTTTTTTTCGATAAGAAGAGAAAGGCAGTGGTAAAGAGAGAATTCTATCAGGAAGGAGAGTCAACAGCCAAGAAATACAAAGTCATAACTGATGGGAAGGACAAGAAGAATGAACAATTCGCGACTGAAATAGCAAGGACATTAGGAGCATATGCCTCGGCGAATCAATTTTCAGTCAGGCTTTTGAAAAACCAGCTTAAACGAAAAAATCGCCTCATTAGGACCCTTGAAGCCAGACTAGCCACAGCAACAGAGACTGCCAAAGACCAAGCGAGCGTAGGAATAGAGCAGGCCAGGTTGGCCGATAAAAATGAGATAGAGCTACTCAAGACTAAGCTCGAGCAAGCACGGCTGGTGGTCCGGGATGGTCAGATGCAAGCGAGCCAGCAAAAGGATTTGATCGAACAGCTACAGGCTAGGGTGGAGATCGTCGAGAGCAGAATGATAAACATCGGGATATTCAAATCCCAGGCGGTGGGGATTTGGAGCAAAGTCTCTACATCCCAACGAAATTTACTCGCCAAGGTAGAAGCGATCTGAGACAACTGTTTGCTAGTAAACCAAGTTTCGGAGAACTTATCTGCTAGAGAAAGGGAAGTTGGAATAGCACGAGTCGCCTTCCAGGAGGTTGTGATAGCCACAAACAACAGGGGTTCGGGAAGTACTCCCAGGTTCACCATTTCGGAGCAGACCAGAGGAAACATTCTATTAAAAGAATGGGAGCACAGCGTCGCGGAAAGCAAGCTGCAAGCCAAAAGGGTAACGAATTCCTTAGAAGAGGCCTTTAGTGTTATAGATGGCAATCTGTTAGGCATTGATAGCAGAGGTAATGCCGAGGCATTGATTCAAATGAATATGGAAAAAATATCGCTTGATCTAAAGGAAAAAGAGGAAAGAGATTCGACCGAGATTTCCCAAGTGACTATGGCGGACATAGTCCAAATAGACAAATGTATCATTAAACCAAGCGCGCAATTATGCGCTATCGACATCATAGACAGACAGATGGAAGACACGCTGCCGCAGTTAGCCTGAGAATGTTACCTTTTTTAAGCCAACTGTCAAGCAAAACCGTCGAGGCTGATATCTTAGCTGGTTGAAAGATGGGTCACCTGTACCGAGCATGCGCGAGGACAAACGTCTAGCACCAAGTGAAGACAGAGAAGAAGAAATAGAGTGATTGCTCTCCTCCCTATCATAACCGAAATTTTGCAACGATTGAGATTCTATCTTATTTGTAAAACTATATAAATATACCACAGAAAGAAAAGAAAAAAGAGCTGGACCTTTTTGTGTCGATTGTAACAGACTTTTTACATTTTGAGAGCTAATACAAAGCAAATCTGAATATTCCCAATTCCGTCACGACTGTGTTATGAGTTTGTTTTCTTGTATCTCATATTTTCATTTCATTTCATATTCATAACTGGTGAATGCTTCGTTATAATTTAGTACGACTACTACTATAGCGAATGAATTTTGGTTTTCTGTAATTGTTTATTGTTTTTCCTTTGTACCATCTATTAGCAAGTGTAAGACCAGTCAACACTTTCAGAATTCTACATACATTTTATGCTACATCGGGTTATTTCCTTACAGTTTTCCTCTTATGTTTATACGTCAGATTCTCCCTTGATAGGAGCCTTACACCATAGACAGCTAAATGTTTTTCTCCCACCTCATACCTTTTATTAAGATATAACTCAGTTACGGGAAAGAGCCTTTGATTTGCACCCTGTTTTATTTCCGAAATCATAAATTCTCTTTTATACGACCAAATTGAGACAGCACTTAATTTCTCTCTGAATTTTTTCTTAGTTTACTGTTCCTCCATGACTGTCCCTGAACCAACACAGCCCAATATCGAACCCGGATTATCAAATCAAACGCACATTGCCTTAAACCTTTTCGACACTATTCTTAAAACAGCCACTACCCAGATTAAACTCGAATGTTCATGGACAGCGATCGAACAGAATATAACCATCCAAGAACAGTGGGAAGCTAGACAACGCCAACATAGAAATCTTCCCTAGTTTCCTTTGCCGAAGGTTGACGTTTATCTCTTCTCCACCCTTTAACCACTTTCGGATGCCTAGACACTGTACTTCTAAGCCTTAAGTACAGACTCTGGAACAACATCTTTTATAAAAAACCGGGTGCAAATCAAAGGCACTTTCCTCGGGTGCCAAGGTTTGTATCCGAGCTAGAATCTCGGCATAGGACCTTGCGCCTCGAAAAATATCATCCGAGGGTAAATTCTCGTGCTCAAATCTCTTGAGCCCGCAACTGGCTAAATGATTGCTCACGACCCTTTGCGGATCGTGCTTATTGTATTCAATGAGGACCAAGTTTAGGTCTTCCAGGGCTGCTGCCTCAGCTTTGGCATGCCCAAAATCTAATAAAGAATATGAATTTAAATGAATAGGAAAAGGTGGCCATACCTTCTTTGAGTATCCCTTAAGCTCCTTGCTTATACCACCGATTACTATTTCTCTAGCAACTTCACGACAAGCCAGCTTGTCGGGAATGAACAATGGCAATGTATGCGGGGGAACAGAAGCCCCGAAAACTCTGAGGTATGAAAATTCAACCAAGGACCCTTTTTTCCGAAGTTACGAAATCTTTTTCCCTAGGAAAACGACATTTGGTTTTCGTTGAAAGTGTTACCCTTTGATAGTGAACAAAGAGTACACACCTTTTAAGGCTTTCCAATCTTTCACTTGGCGACTCCACAAATAATAAACTGGCATCCGATCGAAGGAATACCAGACAAAACCCGAATGGTAAGAAGATTACGCCCGTTACCGATCCCGAGAAGATTCTAAAGGCGAGAGGCTCTCTTAAGCCAATCGCTGCAGTTTACAAACTTAAAACCCCACAACTGAAGACTAAGAGTTCTTCTGAACCCTCAACTTCACTCGGTCCTCTCTTTGATACTAAAGTTTTAACGCCAAACTGCTCCGAAGTTAGGAGTCAGATTCATCCGACAATTCCCTTAGTACACAAAGGAAAGGGCCCTCTTGAAAGGTCATCGGCAGTTGACATACCATCTTTCCTTCATTTAAATTTCCCGACCTCACCAAATTCTGAAGAGTGTGTTACACATTCGGTTTCCATACCCATCGGTTCTCCTGATTTTGTCTCTTGCAAATCCGAGGAACCGAGTCCTCGCGTTTCTTATCTTTCCTCGTCGGATTTTCCTCTTCACGAAGAAAATAAAGATTCACTTTTAATTTTCCGAAACCCCCTTTAAAAATTTCCACAAATAACGATGGCAGTCACCAGAGGAGGAGGTGGAGGGTTTATAGGAGGAGGTGGAGGGTTTATCGGAGGAGGAGGGGCAGGAGCCCCTCTAGGAGGAGCTGGAGACCAAGGGCTTGCCCCCCTCCCAGGGTGTTTGCGAAAGTTGCAACCATATATGCTCCCTTGGTATTGCCCATCCCTCTACACAACCTTCCCGAAAATTACATAAAAATTGTACCAAAATTCACCGGGGAAGGGGATCTAACCGCGGCCGAACACATTAATTTCTTTGATCAATTCGCAGATATCCTAGGTATCGAACATGATGACGTATATTCGAGACTTCTTGTCCAAAACTTCGAAGGCCAAGTCCAAACTTGGTTACGGAGCTTACCTGCAGCATCTATCTTGTCTTATGACGCTTTGGAAGATGCTTTCCTCAGACAATGGGATGAGAGAAAAGACCATCTATATTATTTGACCGAAATTTGGGTCTTTAAGAAAAAGGAATTCAGAAACAGTCATGGAATTTATTCAAAGATTTAACAAACTGTATAACAAAATCCCAGCCGAGGTTAAACCGTCCCAACCCACGGCCAAGGTAACTTTTGCAGGGGATTTCGAACCGTATTTTGCACTCCTTTTGCGGGAAAGAAGGGGAGCCACCCTAAACCGAATGCAGGACGATGTTGTAGAAATTGAGTCTAATATGATGGCTTCTGGTAAGCTTAAAGCTAAAATAGAAACTGGAAACCGAGAGACCAAACGCTTTAGAGAACAAACAGGTCCATCAGGGTCTAATAGATCTGCAGATGATAGGGTAGACGATATGGCCAGAGTAATTAAAGAACTGTCTAATAAAATATCCAGAATGGAGCTCGAACAGGCCAAAGCTGATTCTTTCCCCAAAAAGGATTTCAAGAGGAACCCCAACCCCCCGATCCAGCAAAGACAAATAAAAACGAAGATCAAAAAATACAAGCTCCCTTAAAGAACGAAAATTTTATAGAAGCGAACGATTTTCTAGACTTCGGAGATTCAGATAATGACGTCACGAACTTCGGTGATGACTGGAACTTCGGTGATGACTGCACACAACCATATCTGACTCGAGAAGATTATGAGAAATCTCTAAGCACGCAACAACCGTCAAATAAGGGTGAAGAAAGTGATCATACTGACCTTTGTGAATCTCAACAAGAAACTGAGATGATAATGGCTGAGATCCAACCCAAGTATAACTTAAGATCTAAGAGTAAGCCCACCCCAACTGCTCAACCCAAGAAAATCCTCCAAAGAGGTCAAACTTATGAGCCTACTCTGCAAGAGAACTTATTACCCAACAACAAAGCGAAAGTAGTAAGCACACAAGAGTCCGGAGTGGAAAAAGTTGAGACCCAAGCACAAGGAACCGAAACAGCTAATAAAATTATGTCTTCAACCAGGACCATGAGTAGTAAAGAGGTCCAGACGAATAAGTCGGAAAGGAAAGATTCGGAAATCTCAACCAAAGAAACAGACAAGGTGAGCGGAGCTTTCAGTTTTGAAAACGAGATAAATAAAATTAAGATACCAATCCCTTTGGTAGAATTAGCAAAAAACCCTGTTTATCGGAAGCAGCTTACCAAAGCAATGGGTGTCTCTGAGCTAGAAAGCCAGTCTGATGTTTTAAACATGGAAGATGACAAACCTAACATCACTTTTGGTCCCCATTTTGAAGGGGCCAAAGACACCATTGCTCCCTTTTATATCACTTTAAATCTGTATGATCAATTGCTACATAATTGCATGTTACTCTGGAGCCTCCCATAACGTTATGCCTAAGATTATTATGGACAAATTAGGTCTCCAGATCACCAGACCTTATGGAGATCTTTACTCCTCTGACTCGAGAAGGGTTAAGTGTATGGGAATGATTAAGGACTTAGTAGTTACCCTGGCACAGGTCCTGGTTAAGAGTATCCTGATGGATGTGGTTATTGCAGATATTCCCCCTAAGCATGGCTTACTATTGTCTAGGTCATGGGGAGCTAAGTTGGGGGGTTCCCTTCAATTGGATATGACGTTTGCTACAATTCCTGTGTTTGGCGGCCAATTTAATTGGTTGTACAGAGAAATGAGATTAGCATATACAGTGAGCGACCCTCAAAACCCAAACAATTTACCTATTTACATTGCAGACCAAGATCTGGGAAATTGTATTTTGGCTTTTGATGATGGTTTAGATGGTTGTCCGGAGGAAAACGATATAGAGCAGGAAGAGTCAAGTTACATGACAGAAGATCTGTGTAGCACCGGTGTCTGGAAAATGTATTTTGACGGTGCCTCATCTTCTGAAGGGGCCGGTGCGGGAGTGCTTTTAGTGGCTCTCGAAGGTAAATTCGTTGTTCCTTTTTCCTATCAACTGCAGTGGGATGTAGATTATACTAACAACGTATGTGAGTACGAAGCATTGGTCTTAGGATTAGAAGCTGCTAAAAAGCTAAAAATAAATAACTTAGAGGTATATGAAGATGCAGAGTTAATAGTCAAACAGATAAATCGACAGTACCAAGCCAAGCATCCCAGATTAAGATCATACAGGAATTGTGCCTGGGATCTCATGGAAAAAAAATTTTCATCCGTAAATGTCCATTTCATCCCACGCGCAGAGAATTTACACACCGACGCATTGGCTAAAGCAGCTTCGACCTTCTCTCCTCCCACGACTTTCAAATTGAAGTATCACATTGAAACAGACACAGGCCATCTATACCAGACAATATCCAACACTGGCAGGTCTTTGAGGATGACGAACAAATTAAGAAATTTCTTGAAGCAATGGGTGAATTCTCCGAAACACATGCAGACCAAGAAAATCAAAATGACCCGATATGGATCATGCAAGAAGGGGAAGATCCTAAGGCTTTCTGAGAAAAAATTGTGGATCATCGTATGCTGGTCCTTAAAAACAACAAGATTCCAAAAGAATTGATTCCTTTAGAAAGACTTTTTGATCAAAACGACGTACCTGTAAAATCCACTCTACAACCCCAACCAGAAGAAGTGGAGGACTGTGATATAGGAATTGAAGCAGAATCCAGGATAGTAAAAATATCCAAGTTCCTTCCTCCCGAAATAAAGAGTAAGTATAAAGACCTACTCAAACAGTATAAGGACGTTTTAACCTGGTCTTATGATGAGTTAAGAACATATGACACTTCCGTAATTGATCACAAGATACCTTTGAAGCCTGGGGTCAAACCTTTCAGGCAAAAGCTTAGACAGATCAACCCCCTTTTGTTACCTGTGATCAAAAAAGAAGTTAAGAAGCTGTTAGACGCGAAAATAATAGTACCTCTGAGATATTCAGACTGGGTAGCAAACCTGGTCCCGGTCAGGAAAAAAAGTGGGGAAATCAGGCTGTGTGTGGATTTCCGAA
>JZKD02S0201187.1:2688-13734 GCA_000966675.3 Picea glauca | reverse complement strand
GGCTGTACCAATATATCTTTCACAGAACTGGTAGGCGTGTACGCAATTATCTTTGAGTGTAGTACATACGTTATGAATGCCTTTAACGCTTTTACCATGGCGTACGCCTGTTTTTCTATTATATCATACTTCAGTTCTGCGTCTCTAAGGCTCTTACTGAAAAAGGTGATCGATTGTTCGAATCCTTCTTCGTTCCTTTGCAGGAGCACCGCAGCGATAGTGTGTTTAGAGGCAAATGAGAAGATAAGAAAATCTTTTAGATAGTCGAGGCTCGCTAACACAGGTGCCTCGCTTATGACTTTCTTAATATGTGCGAACAATGATTTGGCCTCGATTGTCCATTTTACTTCGCTATCCTTCTTCAACATACCTGTCATCAATTTTACAATCTCGGCGAAATTCGGGATAAACCTTCGTAAAAAATTTATTCTTCCTAAGAAAGATTGAATCTCTTTTACATTTCTGGGAATGTTTATAGTATCTATTGCTTCAATCCTCTTAGGATCAATCCTGATTCCATCCCTAAATACGATATGACCCAAAAGCTTACCTTCCCGCATGGCGAAATGTGATTTCTTTGGGTTTAAAGATAGACCAAACCTGTGGCATTTTTCGAAAGTCTGTTTGAGATGCATCAAGTGTTCTTCGTCGGTTTTAGAGAAAACTGTCAAATTGTCGAGGTAAATGACTACGAACTTATCCCTTTCTCCTATGAAAGCGATGTCCATAGCGCGCTGGAAAGTGGCCCCTGCATTCATCAAACCAAAAGGCATTTTGTCATACATGAACGTACCCCATGGTGTGGTGAAAGCAATTTTTTCTCTGTCTCGCTCATTCATGGCGATTTGATTATAACCAGAGAACCCGTCGATCATAGACATCCGGTTGCCTCCAACTACCTTTTCTAACACGTGGTCCATTTTGGGCAACGGATAGTCGTCCTTGAGAGACAACTTATTTAAGTTTCGGAAATCCACACATAGCCTGATTTCCCAACTCTTTTTCCTGACCGAGACCAGGTTTGCTACCCAGTCTGAATATCTCAAAGGTACTATTATTTTCGCGTCTAACAACTTCTTAACTTCTTTTTCGATCACAGGTAACAAAAGGGGGTTGACCTATCTAAGCTTTTGCCTGAAAGGTTTGACCCCATGCTTCAAAGGTATCTTGTGATCAATTACGGAAGTGTCATATGTTCTTAACTCATCATAAGACCAGGCGAAAATGTCCTTATACTGTCTGAGTAGGTCTTTATACTTACTCTTTATTTCGAGAGGAAGGAACTTGGATATTTTTACTATCCTGGATTCTGCTTCAGTTCCTATATCACAGTCCTCCACTTCTTCTGGTTGGGGTTGTAGAGTGGATTTTACAGGTACGTCGTTCTTATCAAAAAGTCTTTCTAAAGGAATCAATCCTTTCGGAATCTGGTTGATTTTAAGGACTAGCATATGATGATCCACAATTTTTCTCGGAAAGCCTTGGGATCTTCCCCTTCTTGCATGATCCATATCGGGTCATTTTGATTTTCTTGGTCTGCATGTGTTTCGAAGAATTCACCCACTGCTTCAAGAAATTTCTTAATTTGTTCGTCATCCTCAAAGACCTGCCAATGTTGGATATTGTCTGGTATAGATGGCCTGTGTCTGATTTCAATGTGATACTTCAATTTGAAAGTCGTGGGAGGAGAAAAGGTCGAAGTTGCTTTAGCCAATGCGTCAGCGTGTAAATTCTCTGGGCGTGGGATGAAATGGACATTTACAGACGAGAAAAAAAATTCCATGAGATCCCAGGCACAATTCCTGTATGATCTTAATCTGGGATGCTTGGCTTGGTACTGTCAATTTATCTGTTTGACTATTAACTCTGCATCTCCATATACCTCTAAGTTATTTATTTTTAGCTTTTTAGCAGCTTATAATCCTAAGACCAACACTTCGTACTCATATACGTTGTTAGTATAATCTACATCCCACTGCAGTCGGTAGGAAAAAGGAACAACAAATTTACCTTCGAGAGCCACTAAAAGCACTCCCGCACCAGCCCCTTTAGAAGATGAGGCACCATCAAAATACATTTTCCAGACACCGGTGCTACACGGATCTTCTGTCATGTAACTTGACTCTTCCTGCTCTATATCGTTTTCCTTCGAACAACCATCTAAACCATCATCAAAAGACAAAATACAATTTCCCAGATCTTGGTCCACAATGTAAATAGGGAAATTGTTTAGGTTTTGAGGATCGCTCACTGTATATGTTAATCTCGTTTCTCTGTACAACTGAGTAAATTGGCCGCCAAACATAGGAATTATAGCAAACGTCATATCCAATTGAAGGGAACCCCCCAGCTTAGCTCCCCATGACCTAGACAATAGTAAGCCATACTTGGGGGGAATATCTGCAATAACCACATCCATCAGGATACTCTTAATCGGGACATGTGCCAGGGTAACTACTAAGTCCTTAATCATTCCCATACACTTAACCCTTCTCGAGTCAAAGGAGTAAAGATCTCCATAAGGTCTGGTGATCTGGAGACCCAATTTGTCCATAATAATCTTAGGCATAACGTTGTGGGAGGCTCCGGAGTCTAACATGCAATTATGTAGCAATTGGTGTCTTTGGCCCCTTCAAAATGGGGACCAAAAGTGATGTTAGGTTTGTCATCTTCTAGGTTTAAAACATCAAACTGGCTTTCTAGCTCAGAGACACCCATCGCTTTGGTAAGCTGCTTCCGATAAACAGGGTTTTTTGCTAATTCTACCAAAGGGATTGGTATCTTAATTTTATTTATCTCGTTTTCAAAACTGAAAGCTCCGCTCACCTTGTCTGTTTCTTTGGTTGAGATTTCTGAATCCTTCCTTTCCGACTTATTCGTCTAGACCGCTTTACTACTCATGGTCCTGATTGAAGACGTAATTTTATTAGCTATTTCGATTCCTTGTGCTTGGGTCTCAACTTTTTTCACTCCGGACTCTTGTGTGCTTACTACTTTCGCTTTGTTGTTGGGTAATAAGTTCTCTTGCGGAGTAGGCTCATAAGTTTGACCTCTTTGGAGGATTTTCTTGAGTTGAGCAGTTGGGGTGGGCTTACTCTTAGATCTTAAGTTATACTTGGGTTGGATCTCAGCCATTATCATCTCAGTTTCTTGTTGAGATTCACAAAGGTCAATATGATCACTTTCTTCACCCTTATTTGACGGTTGTTGCGTGCTTAGAGATTTCCCATAATCTTCTCGAGTCGGATATGGTTGTGTGCAGTCATCACCGAAGTTCGTGACATCATTATCCGAATCTTCTAAGTCTTGAAAATCGTTTGCTCTTATAAAATTTTCGTTCTTTAAGGGAGCTTGTATTTTTTGATCTTCGTTTTTTATTTGTCTTTGTCGGTTCGGGGGGTTGGGGTTCCTCTTGAAATCCTTTTTGGGGTTAGAATCAACTTTGGCCTGTTCGAGTTCCATTCTGGATATTTTATTAGACAGTTCTTTAATTATTCTGGCCATATCGTCTACCCTATCATCTGCGGATCTATTAGACCCTGATGGACCTGTTTGTTCTCTAAAGCGTTTGGTCTCTCGGTTTCCAGTTTCTATTTTAGCTTTAAGCTTACCACAAGCCATCATATTAGACTCAATTTCTACAGCATCGTCTTGCATTCGGTTTAGGGTGGATCCCCTTCTTTACCGCAAAAGGAGTGCAAAATCCGGTTCGAAAGCCCCTGCAAAAGTTACCTTGGCCGCGGGTTGGGACGGTTTAACCTCGGCTGGGATTTTGTTATACAGTTTGTTAAATCTTTGAATAAATTCCATGACTGTTTCTGAATTCCTTTTCTTAAAGACCCAAATTCGGTTAAATAATATAGATGGTCTTTTCTCTCGCCCCATTGTCTGAGGAAAGCATCTTCCAAAGCGTCATAAGACAAGATAAATGTTGCAGGTAGGCTCCGAAACCAAGTTTGGACCTGGCCTTCGAAGGCTTGGACAAGAAATCTCGAATATACGTCCTCATGTTCGATACCTAGGGTATCTATGAATTGATCAAAGAAATTAATGTGTTCGGCCGCAGTCAGATCCCCTTCCCCGATGAATTTTGGTAAATTTTTTATGTAATTTTCGGGAAGGTTGTATAGAGGGACGAGCAATACCAAGGGAGCATATATGGCTGCAACTTTCGCAAACACCCTGGGAGGGGGGCAGGCCCTTGGCCTCCAGTTTCTCCTAGAGGGTCTCCTGCCCCTCCTCCTCTGATAAGCCCTCCACCTCCTATAAATCCTCCACCTCCTCCTCCGGCGGCTGCCATCGTTATTTGTGGAAAGTTGTAAAGGGGGTTTCGGAAAATTAAAAGTGAATCTTTATTTTCTTCGCGAAGAGGAAAATCCGACGAGGAAAGATAAGGAACGCGAGGACTCGATTCCTCGGATTTGCAAGAGACGAAATCAGGAGAACCGACGGGTGTGGAAACCGAATGTGTAACACACTCTTCAGAATTTGGTGAGGTCGGGAAATTTAACTGAAGGAAAGATGGTATGTCAACTGCCGATGAACTTTCAAGAGGGCCCTTTTCTTTGTGTACTAAGGGAATTGTCGGATGAATCTCACTCCTAACTTCGGAGCAGTTTGGCGTTAAAACTTTAGTATCAATGAGAGGACTGAGTGAAGTTGAGGGTTCAGAAGAACTCTTAGTCTTCAGTTGTGGGGTTTTAAGTTTGTAAACTGCAGCGATTGGCTTAAGAGAGCCTCTCGCCTTTAGAATCTTCTCGGGATCGATAACGGACGTAATCTGCTTACCATCCGGGTTTTGTCTGGTATTCCTTCGATCGGATGCCAATTTATTATTTGTGGAGTCGCCAAGTGAAAGATTGGAAAGCCTTAAAAGGTGTGTACTCTTTGTTCACTATCAAAGGGTAACACTTTCAACGAAAAACAAATGTCATTTTCCGAGGGAAAAAGATTTCGTAACTTCGGTCCCCGGCAACGGTGCCAAAAAGATGTTGTTCCAGATTCTGTACTTAAGGCTTAGAAGTACAGTGTCTAGGCATCCGAAAGTGGGCAAAGGGTGGAGAAGAGAGAAATGTCAACCTTCGGCAAAGGAAACTAAGGAAGATTTCTACGTTGGCGTTGTCTAGCTTCCAACTGTTCCTGGATGGTTATATCATGTTCGATCGCTGCCCATGAACGTTCGAGTTCAACCCGGGTAGTGGTTGTTTTAAGAATAGTGTCAAAAAGGTTTAAGGCAATGTGCGTTTGATTTGATAATCCGGGTTCGATATTAGGTTGTGTTGGTACAGGGGCAGTCATGGAAGAACAGTAAAATAAGAAAAACTTCAGAGAGAAATTAAGTGTTGTCTCAATTTGGTCGTATAAAAGAGAATTTACGGTTTCGGAAATAAAAAACGGGGTGCAAATCAAAGGCTCTTTCCCGTAACTGAGTTATATCTTAATAAAATGTATGAGGTGGGAGAAAAACATTTACCTGTCTATGGTGTAAGGCTCCTATCAAGGGAGAATCTCATGTATAAACAGAAGAGGAAAACTGTAAGGAAATAACCCGATGTAGCATAAAATATATGTAGAATTCTGAAAGTGTTAACTGGTCTTACACTTGCTAATAGCCGGTACAGAGGAAAAACAGTAAACAATTACAGAAAACCAAAATTCATTCGCTATAGTAGTGGTTGTACTAAATTATAACGAAGCATTCATCAGTTATGAATATGAAATGAAATGAAATATGAGATACAAAGAAAGCAAACTCATAACACAGTCGTGACGGAATTGAGAATCTTCATATTTGCTTTGTATTAACTCTCAAAATGTAAAAACTCTATTACAATCGACACAAAAAGGTCCAGCCCTTTTTTCTTTTCTTTCTGTGGTATATTTATACAGTTTTACAAATAAGATAGAATCTCAATCGTTACAAAATTTTGGTTATGATAGGGAGGAGAGCAATCGCTCCATTTCTTCTTCTCTGTCTTCACTTGGTGCCAGACGTTTGTCCTCGCGCGTGCTCAGTACAGGTGACACATCTTTCAACCAGCTGAGATATCAGCCTCGACGGTTCTGCTTAACAGTTGGCTTCAAAAAAGTAACATTCTCGAGCTAACTGCGGCAGCCTGTCTTCCATCTATTTGTCTATGATGTCGATAGCGCATAATTGTGCGCTTGGTTTAATCATACATTTGTCTATTTGGACTATGCCCGCCATAGTCACTTGGGAGATCTCAGTCGAATCTCTTTCCTCTTTTTCCTTTAAATCAAGCGAGATTTTTGCCACATTCATTTGAATCAATGCCTCGGCACTACCTCCGCTATCAATGCCTAGCAAATTTCCATCTATAGAACTAAAGGCCTCCTCTAAAGAATTCATTACCCTTTTGGCTTGCAGCTTGCCTTCCGCGATGCTGTGCTCCCATTCCTTTAACAGAATGTTTCCTCTGGTCTGCTCCGAAATGGTGAACCTGGGAGCGCTTCCCGAATCCCTGTTGTTTGTGGCTATCACAGCCTCTTGGAAGGAGACCCGTGCTACTCCAGCTTCCCTTTCTCTAGCATTTAAATTCTCCAAAACTTGATTAACCAGCAGGCAATTGTCCCGAATCTCCTCTACCTTGCCGAGTAAATTTCGTTGGGCCGCAGAGACTACCCTGAATCTCCATCGCCTGGGACTGAAACATCCCAATATCTATCACTTTGCTTTCGGCGATTTCCACCCTAGCCTGCAGCTGTTGGATCAAATCCCTTTGTTGGCTCGCTTGCATCTGACCATCCCAGACGACCAGTTGTGCTTGCTCGAGCTTAGTCTTGAGTAGCTCTATCTCGTTTTTATCGGCCAACCTGGCCTGCTCTATTCCTACGCTCGCCTGGTCTTTGGCAGTTTCTGTTGTTGTGGCTAGTCTAGCTTCAAGAGTCTTGATGAAGCGATTTTTTCGTTTAAGCTAGTTTTTCAAAAGCCCGACTGAAAATTGATTCGCCGAGGCATATGCTCCTAATGTCCCTGCTATTTCAGTCGTGAATTGTTCATTCTTCTTATCCTTCCCATCAGTTATGACTTTGTATTTCTTGGTTGTTGACTCTCCTTCCTGATAGAATTCCCTCTTTACCATTGTCTTTCTCTTCTTATCAAAGAAGAACTCATTCGGAGGGAGCTCTTCTACCCTTATAGGCCTCAACTCTTCATTGAAGATCCACCCTGCGTCAATATTTCCCTGAGTTGACTGCAAGGGAGTAACTGATGTAATAGGTTCTCCGATCTGCTTCGCTGATTTTCCCAGAGTAGTAACCGGACTCTGCTTCTTTGGCGGGTCGGGAGTCTTTATCTCTGTTTTCGGACTCTTAGTTTGCTCTCCCTCGTCCTGATGTTTTTCTTGATCGGGAGTCGCATCCTTAGAGCCTTCAGCATCTCTTTGTTTCACCTCCGCCATACTCGGACTCTCACCCTGCAACACTGCGGGAAGACAACTGCGTTGATGTTCCTAGAACTTCAGAACATCGGCTCTTTTCTCGGGTGCTAAGGTTTGTATCCAAGCTAGAATTTCGGCATTGGACCTTGTGCCTCGGAAAATGTCATCCGAGGGCGAATTCTCATGCTCAAATCTCTTGAGCCCGCAACTAGCTAAATGATTGCTTACAACCCTTTGCGGATCGTGCTTCTTGTATTCAATGAGGACCAAGTTTAGGTCTTCCGAGGCTGCTGCCTCAGCTTTGGCATGCCCGAAATCTAATAAAGAATATGAATTTAAATAAATAGGAAAAGGTGGCCATACCTTCTTTGAGTATCCCTTAAGCTCCTTGCTTATACCCCCGATTATTGTTTGTCTGGCAACCTCACGACAAGTCAGCTTGTCGGGAATGAACAATGGCAATGCACGCGGGGGAACAGAAGCCTCGAAAAATCTGAGGTATGAAAATTCGGCTTCTACATACTAGTCTGCTATGTTGCTCAGATTTGTTACTATACTGTCTGATATCCTAGGTGGCAGGTGGCCGAAAATAGTGACATGCAGGGGCACCATCACCCAGTTGAAGATTTCATACACGAAATTTGTCGCTTTGTTTTCCCACAATTTCGCATGATAAACATGGATAGGCTCGTCTTCTGTTGGGGTCCAACTCCAGCTCATTAAGGGAAATGGTGTTAAAAAACACACTGCGTCCATAATGTATGCGGACATGAAAAATGAAGATGCCTTCCCGCTCTCTTTTTGCGCCCGATATTCTGTGACCCGACTGGTCAAGCTATCGGACAGCATTTTCGCCCAGTCGAAAGAACTGCCTTCGGTGACCTGAAACATTAGAGGCACCCACGGAAGAAAAAAGTGTGAGGTGTCATCTCTCCCGTATAACCTGCATGTCATCATGGCTACATACTTGTACTGCGGTTCTAAGGAAGCTATTGAATATATGCCGTGGCTATCAACCCTGAACTTCACGGCGTGCGAAACCCAATCTCTTATTAAACTGGACATGGTTTTATCGCACTGTACGCATTCCTTCTGCTTGAACTCGTCCAAGAATTCGACGCCATATGTATAGTCGGATGTTGTGGGCAGCTTATACATGGCTTGCAGATGTTCCGGCCTGAAAGTCTCGATGGTGACTTTCTGGTCATTCACGATGGTTCTGGTCGGTATATCCACATGGTCTAATGCCCATCGGACCATGTCATAATATGGAAGCAATCGTGGACTGGCTGCTACTTTGTGCATTCCGGATTGGATGACGATCTTATACTTGGTGGTTATATCATCTTTTTCATTGTCGCTGGAATCATCGAAATAATCCACCAATTCAGCCTGCAGAACATCGGAAACGAAAGACCAGTTTGGGACCGAGTCAATACTTCGAGGCGAAGTATTAGCAACGTTGTCTGAGCCTTGTCCCGAAACCTCAACACTAGCTTTGGATGCTTTTCGCGAAGCCATGGTTAGAGATTGTGTTTTATCTCTTCTGCGATAGAAATACATATACATACAGAAGTCAGCTCACCGAGAAAATGTGCTCTGCGTAATGTAGAAATGAATTTGCTATAATGCATAATCGTTCTATATATATTCGAAAACTAGTACTCTTTCGGTTGAAATCTGTCAAATCATGCTCAGAATTAAATTTAACCATAAAAACCCGAGATTTATTCATCGATTCGCCCTATTTCCTAATTAATGCCATAAATTTTGGCGGTTTGAAGTGTCAGTTGGCGTATGGAAGAAATAAGGTTACCTCGTAAATCGTGCAAACGTCAAGAAGCAGGATGTATTGATTTAGCATAATTAATCTGGCTTTACCAATGTTAATTAATCTTTCGCCACTCGTAGTATCGGGAATTTTGCTTTAACACTTTGAACATCTAACACCCGAGATTGCGATGATCGACTTTGGTTAATAAAAAAATGTGATTACGATTAGGAGCTTAATTAATTTCATTATTATTTATATTCGTCGCATCGCAGCTCGGAGCTTCGAAGGTAAGTTTCCGAGAAGTCTGCATGCCGAGCTGTGAAACCGTGAGATCGCGATAACATGACTTAATTAAGAGGGAAGATAAACTTGGATTAAGTGATTCATTAATTATGTTCACACCCTTATCGTGATCTCGCGAGTCGGGGTTTAAATAGTATAACTTTTTAAAAAAGAAAATGTCGAGCGGCGAATTGCCGACAAAACGTTACCATGGTTTAGCTTTTACTTTTAACCTTGACACGGGTTACTAAAATAAGGACTTCGTGTTCTCAGCTATCGGGGCTACGACAATAAATTTTTGGGTTTGGTGAATGCCGAGGTGCGAAACCCCGATGACGTTTAATCATGGTTTAGGGAAAACTTTACCCTCATTACTGCCCTGGGTGAAAAATTAAAACGATTTCACCGTTTCGTAGCTCGGGGCGTGTGAACTACATGACTTATAGTATCCGACCTACGAGATCCCGAGGTAAAACAAAAGAGGAAACATTTTTACGAAAGGTAGGACTCGTCTCGAGAGTACAATAATCATCGTCGCTCGCGTGATAAAGCTTCAAAGATTTTGAAACCACAGAGGGAAAATACGAAAACCATCTATCGATTTCGAGCATTAAAAAATGAAATTTGTGACGGGCTAGAAAAACAAAGGCGGCTCCAACAATATACATAAACAGATAAAAGATTGTTTAATGTTGAAGGGTATATATATCACGGTTAGGGAACATAAGTTGGTACACGTAGTTGGAGTAGAAATTCTTTGCCTAGTATATGGGAAGGTAACTCGAAGGAAAGTGGGAAAGTAACTAGAATAGAATTTGAAAATTAATATATTATGGCCCTTGCTCGTAATGAAGAAATTGTGAACCTCATTTTTAAAAGAATGAATAGGGTTAAAACTTAGACCCTCTTTTAACTTATTCCAATTGAATAATTTCTCTCTGTTCTACATCAAGCAAAACATAACTCACTAATTTTGTTTTGTATAATCTAAAAAAAAATTAAAAGACTAATTTCCTTTCCTAATTTAGATTCATAATAACCACGTTGTCAAGTTTCATTTGAACAAATCTGAGTGAAATCACATATTTTTTTGTTGTGTAAATTGCATTGTTAAATGCATAAATAGATTCAGGTTCCTGAATAACTCATGGAGGACTTGGATTATAAAGATCCACCACTTTAATCTACTTTCTAATAATATTTAATCAAATTTTGGAGAAAGTTGATAAAAAAATATTAAAAAGAAAGCATATATTTTCCAATGTGAAAGTAAATATTTTTTTCAATGTGAAATTAATTTACCTATGGGGTGAGTTTATTGTGCATATTGAAATGAGTTCATGAATCTTGAGTTTTTCTACAAAAATTCTTTACAAAATTATTCTAACTACAACATCAAATCGTTATAACTAACTTCACCCATTTTCTAAATTTTAAAAATAAGAAATGAAAATTTAAATCTTGTCATATTAAATTTATTATACAAAATAGAACTTTTCAAGTCCCAAAAATCAAATTTAAGATATTATTTGTATATCATTAAGTATGTGATTTATAATTATTATTGTACATTATGAAAATAATATATAT
>JZKD02S0201165.1:0-13022 GCA_000966675.3 Picea glauca | reverse complement strand
TTCTGTGATATATTTATACAATTTTACAGATCAGTTAGAATCTCAACGGTTACACAAATTCGGTTACAACCGAGAGGTTCCTGTTAAAAAGAAAACTCACATATAAACAGAAGAGAAAATTAGTAAGGAAATAACTGACATAGCAAAGAATATATATAGAATTCTGAAAGTACAGATTGGTCTTACACCCGCTGATAGCTGGTGCAGAGGAAAGACAATAAACAATTGCAGAAAACCGAAATCCTTTCGTTATAGTAGTGGTCGTACTAAAGTATAACGAAGCACATCAATTATGAATAATGAAATGAAATGAAATATGAAATACGAAGAAACAAACTTGTAACACAGTCTGGACGGAATCGATAATCTCCAGATTTGCTTATATTAACTTCTCGAATGCTAAAACTCTATTATAATCGACACAAAAAAGGTCCAGCCTTATTTATTTCTTTCTGTGATATATTTATACAATTTTACAGATCAGTTAAAATCTCAACGGTTACACAAATTCGGTTACAACCGAGAGGAGCGCAATCGCTCCCTTTCTCCTACTTTATCTTCACTTGCTGCCAGGTGTTCGTCTTCGCGCGACCTCGGTGCAGGCGATACATCTTTCCACGAGTTGAGATACGAGCTATGAAGGTTCCGCTTGACAGCTGGCCTCGGCGAAATAACATTCTCGAGCTAACTGCTGCAGCTTGTCCCCCATTTGTGCATCAACGATGTCGAGGGCACTTAGTTGTGCGCTGGGTTGGATTAAGTGCTTGTCAACTTGAGCCATGTCCACCCTATCCATCTGAGAGATATCGGTCGAATCTCTCTCATCCTTCTCTTTCAGATCGAGCGATATCTGTTCTACATTCATTTGTATTAATGTTTCTGCGTCGCCTCCACTGTCCATACACAACACCTCGCCATCTATAGCATTGAAGGTTTCTTCTAATGAATTGGTTACTTTTTGGGCATGTTCCTTGCCTAGGGCAATGTTATGCTCCAAATCCTTCAACAGAATGTTACCTCTAGTTTGCTCTAGGAGGGCGAGTCCGGGAGAACCTGCTGAAACTATGTTGTTCGTGGCTATCACCGCCTCCTGGAAGATGACCCGAGCCGCTTCTGCATCTCTCTCTCTGACAGTCAGGTTCTCGAAAACCCAATGCATCAACAGACAATCCTCTCGGATTGTTCTCACTTTGGCGAACAAACTCTGTTGTGCAGAAGAGATCCTGCTCCGAATCTGGGTCGCTCGAGATTTAAATCCCTCGACATCGATCACCCTGCTTTCAGCGATCTCTACCTGAGCCTGCAGCTCTGCAATCATAGTCCTCTGTTGACCTACCTGTATCCGACCGTCTCGGATCACTAGATGCACTTGCTCCAGCTTGGCTTTGAGCACTTCTATTTCCTTTTTATCAGCTAATCGGGCCAGTTCTATCTCCCCGCTCATCTGACCTTTTGCGTTTTCTGTGGCCGAAGCTACTCTGGCTTCGAGAGTCTTGATCAGGCGATTCTTTCTTTTAAGTTGGTTTTTTAACACTTCGACCGAAAATTGATTCGCCAATGCATACGCTCCTAGCGTTCCTGCGATCTCCATGACGAATTGCTCATTTTTTTTGTTCTTTCCATCGGTCATAACCTTGAAATTTTTAGCAGTCGATCCTTCCTCCTGGTAGAACTCCATTTTCACCATCGTTTTTCTCTTTTTGTCAAAGAAGAACTCGTTTGGAGGAAGTTCTCCTGCTCTGATAGGTTTCAGTTCCTCATTGAAAATCCATCATTCTTCTATATTTCCTTGCGTAGACTGCAACGGGGTGACAGAAGTGATGGGTTCCCCAATCTGTTTCGCTGCCTTTCCTGGGGTGACGACCGGGTCCTGCTTCTTCGGAAGTTCAGGGGTCTTCGTCTCAGTTTCCTGATTCTGGGTCTCTGGCGGGTCCAGATTATGTGCCTCTGCTTCGGGCTTCTTCGTTTGCTCCCCCTCGTTCTGGCTTTTTTCTGAACCAGAAGTTGCATCTTTGGGGCCTTCATAATCCTTCGGTTCCGTCTCAGAAACCCCTGGGCTCCTTCCTCGCAGCACCGCGGGAAGACATCTTCGTTTGTGTTCTTGAAATCTCAATACAGAAGTCGTGTCTTCGGGTGCTAAAGATCGGATCCGAACTAGCACTTCCTCATAAGACCTCGCCCCTCGAAAAATGTCATCTGGGGGTGAACATTCATGTTCAAACCTCTTCAGCGCACAATTAGCTAAATGATTGCTCACAATTTTCTGAGGATTATGTTTTTTATACTCAATGGAGACCAAACTCAGGTCTTCCAGGGCTGCAGCCTCAGCTTTGGCATGCCCGAAATTCAATAAAGAATAAGAATTTAGCCGAACGGGGAAAAACGACCATACCTTCCTTGAAGATGCTTTTGAGTTCTTTGCTCACCCCACCAATCACTGTTTGTCGGGCGATCTTGCGACAAGCCAGCTTGTCGGGGATGAACAGTGGTAGTGCAAGCGGGGGAACAGCAGCTCCGAACACTCTGAAGTAGGAAAACTCTGCTTCTACGTACCAGTCCGCTATACCACTCAGACTTGCAGCAATGTTGTCCGAAATACGAGGTGGCGGGAAACCAAAAATGGCGATGTGAAGGGGCACCATCACCCAGTTGAAAATTTCGTAAATGAATTTGTTCGCTTTATTCTCCCACAGTTTGTCGTGATACTCATGTACAGGTTTTTCTTGGGCTGGATTCCAAGCCCAGCTCTTCAAAAAGAATGGTGTCATGGAACATACCGCGTCCATGATATATGAAGACATGAAAAATGAGGACGATCTCCCGCTTGCCCTCTGCTCTCGATACTCTGTGACCCGGTTGGCCAAACTGTCCGAGAATATCTTTGCCCAATTAAACGAGCAGCCTTCTGCGACCCGAAACATGAGAGGCACCCACGCAATGTAGAAATGCGATGTGTCCTCCCTTCCAAATAGTCGGCATGTCATCATTGCCACATACTTATACTGTGGCTCCAGCGAAGCGATTGAATAAACGCCCTGGTCATTTTCTCTGAATTTCGCGGAGCGCAAAACCCAATCCTTTATCAAACCGGGCATGGTTTTGTCATATTGAGTGCACTCCTTCTCTTTGAATTTCTCCAGGAATTCAGCATCATACGTGTATTCAGATGTTGTCGGGAGCTTATACATAGTTTGGATGTGCTCCGGTCTAAAAGTCCTGACCGTGACCCGCTGGTCGTTCATGATAGTTCTGGTGGGTAAGTCTATGTGATCTAACGCCCATCGGATCATATCATAATATGGAAGCAACCGTGGTCTGGTTGCTACCTTGTGCATTCCAGATTGAACAACTACCTTGTATTTAGTGTTCAAGTCATCATTTTCATTGTCGTCGGAGTCTGAATAATTCACCAACTCAGATTGCAGAATATCTGAAACAAACGACCAGCTAGGGACTGAATCCACACTCCGAGGCAAAGTGTCGGAGACATTATCCGAGCCTTGCCCTGCAACCTCAACATTCGCCTTTGCTGCTTTCCGTGGAGCCATAGTTAAAGCTTGTGTTTTCGCCCTTCTGCGGTAGAACTGCGTATACATGCATAAATTAGTTTACTCGGAAAATGATGAGTTCTACGCGCTTATAAAAAATGTTTTCATTATAATAAAATGAAACTCCTGTATATATTTGAAAATTCTGTACTTTTCGAAATAAGTCTGTCAAATCGCAATTAGAAACAAATTTACTGCGTAAAATCAGATCTTATTATTCGTGGATTCACCCTAATTCTCCATTACTGTCATCAAAGTTTGGCGGTTTCACAGTCAGTCGGAGTATGGAGAGCAAATAGCTACTTCGAGAAACGTGCAAGCCTCGATGCGCGGGACATATCTTGCTTTATTTTAAAATATCAAAACTTAGCAACCTTAATAACTTTCTCGCTATTCGCTACATCGTGGATTTCCTTTTAACATTTTGAGTCTTCAACTCACGAGACTGCGAGGACCGATTTTGGCTTAATTAACAGTAATCGTGATTTGAAGCATCATTAATTTTATAATCCATTTATTCGCCATATCGCAACTCGGAACTTCGAATGCAAGTTTCTGGGAGATTGGTATGCCGAGTCGCGAAACCGCAAGATGGCGATAATTAAGGCTCAATTAAAGGGAAGAAAATCTTAGATTAGACGACTAATTAATCTTGTTATAATTACGTCGCGACTTCGTGACTCGGGGTTTTAGACGCCGTAACTTTCGAAAAGATAGTGCCGAGTGGCGAGACGCCGAGAACAGATTTAACCATTGCTAGCTTTTTGCCTTTAATCCTTGACCAGGGTTATCACAAAAGTACCTCGTGTTCTCGGCTTTCGGGACTGTAAAAATAAAAACTTGGGTTTGACGAACGCCGAGGCGCGAAACCCCGACGATGTCAAATCATGAGTTAAAATATTTTACCCTAGTTAATGCCTCGGGCAAAAATTGAAAACGACTTCGCCGTTTCGTGACTCGGGACGTGTGGACCCAAGGATTAAAGTATCCGACTTGCTAGATCTCGAAATAAAACAAAAAAAAACGAACGTTCTTACAAAAGTGGACTTGTTTTGAGGGTAGAAAAAGCATCGTTGTTTATTCGACAAGGTTGCAGAGTTTTCAAAGTTTCGGGAGGGGGGAAGAAAATCAAAAGGCCATCTTTAGATTTCAAGTATCAAAAATTGAAAACTGTGAAGGGTAAAAATAAAACAAGGGTGGCTCCAACAGCGTCATTCACGATTGACAACGATTGTATCAATAAACTAGAAATAGGGGAATAAGCCCGAAATGATAAAGATTGTCATTAATCATCACACAATGATCAATTAGTTATAGGAGCATAAATCTATTTTGACTTAATGAAATTAATGAAAAGAACACAATGACAGTAGGAGAGGCATTGATTATTTTTAACTTCATCAATTGAATATCAAGCACATTCTCTATCTAGAACATTTGGGGTTTTCATTTGTTCTGTAGATAAATACTTTACACTCAGTTGGGACTCCATTTTCTTTGTCTTTTCGTTGTTTCATGTCTAATATATTTGATGCTACAATTGCCTTTATCATTAATCAAACAAATAAAGAATTATATTCCAAGGTTTGAAAGTAAATAAAATCAATTACAATTATTAGATTTTGACAACTGAATACCATATTTATTTCTCAACTATTAACATGACGCAAGTAACTTGTAACAACCCATGTACTAGATGCAAGGGTACACCAAGAAGGATTAACCTATAGTTGTATAATGAAGGAGTCATAAGAGTATTGTGCGTTAATATACCAAGGTAGAAACCTATTTAATTAATTGAGAATAAGAAAGTTGTACTATCTATTCTCAAATTTAATTATATTTTAGTGATCTTCAATAAGAAAACACAGATAGATTTAATAATATTATTTATCCTTTTACATTCCTGTCTAGTTGTCACTTAAATCTTTAGAAAAGTTTCAACCATGGTGATTTCATTATTTCGATCCCTTAAGTTTTCAATTCCAAATTATAGATAAAGACACGAATGCTCATGATTTGAAATTAAGGTAAGGTGTTATAAACAAGCTGACAGTCCTTAGATCCTTTACATACTAGAGATAACCCGGAAATTGTTTCTGATAGAAAACATCGCAGGAATAACAACAAGGTCATCTGACGGTGTCAATCTACCATAATGAATAATTAATTGTTTAAAAGTACAAAACATTTACCCGAAGTTCAACATATAATTAAAACAGGAAGAAGTGAAAAATTAGAAGGTTTTTTATTTGTTTTATCGAAGAGTATCACAACGCATCTAATCAACATGATCGTATGAGAGAACAAGTACTCAAGCATAATATCCTGTGGACTGTGACTATGACTTAATATTGTGGACTGTGTAATGTGACTTGGTCGCAGGGGGCCAACCTTGTGGCCAAGACGTGCCCACGGCTTGGCCACAGGGCTGGACCCACGCGACCAAGTCACAGCCCATAGATAAATTCTCTATGTATTTAGATAAACTGTCAAAAAAATTTGAAAGACATATTAATATGAAATACATGAAGGCAGCGGATTGAAGAAAAAATTCTACAGAAGTTTATAATATCTTTTAATACGAAACATTACTTTGAAAGTTTGCCATGGGCAACAAAAGAGTTGTTAAAGATTTATATTTACAATCAAAATTTTAGTTTACAGTAGTGCTTTTACGAGTTTTTTCAACTTGTTGTTTAAAGTTCTTAAAGAGTGAATCAATGGTAAGTTTTTATTCAATGGAACTGCATTCATCTAATAAAAAATTCATCATTTAAAATGAAGTGCGGTCAAAAATTTTAACTGTAGTTCGTCAKATAAAATGAATTGTTGTCAAAATATTTAACTATCATATAAAATGAATTGTTGTCAAAATGTTTAATTGTAAAATGAACAAAGGTACAAAAATTTAACAGTCACAGCTCATAGTTTGACTTGGCCCCTCGCGGCCAAGTCACAGTCCACGGGTTGTGACTTGGCCGCGGGGGGCTAGCCCTGTGGCCAACTCGTGGGCCCACAAGGTTGTCCCTCCACGGCCAAGTCACAGCCCATGGACTGTGACTTGGTCGTCGGGGCTAGCCCTTTGGCCAAGCCATTGGCATGACTATTGAACGACTAACTACCATTGATTTGACCTTGTGTATTTTTTTTAGGGGAAAATTCATGAAGATGGGTAACACTTTCGTGACAATCGGACCTCCAAAATTCCGAAAGACATTTTTTCGGCCTAACTAATATTTTTTTTGATCGAGATATGTTTCGGTCGAACCACTGAACGTCAAACCGAATAGTATCATGATGACGCCCTCGATTTTCATGTACAATTTTAGCCGGGCGGATTTTTTCATCCGGTAACCTCTTTTTGGTCGAAAGGTATTTCAACCGAAAATCTATTTTGGTCGAAAGACTATTTCGACCGAAATAGTTTCTCAACCAAAATATTGTTTCAGCCGAATTATCTTTTCGGCTGAAACATTCTTTCGACCGAAAAATGTTTATATATTTACCACATCATAACTGTTACAGGTTTCTAAGTTCTTGGTTATGTGAGTGTAGTGTGAGTGATAGTGTGAGTGAGTGTTGGGGGGCGGCCCTGTTTGAGTTAGTGTTACCAGTGAAAATTAAATTAAATTTAAATTTAAATATTAGGCTTACCTGTAGTTCAATTCCACCTGGATCAAGGAGGAGAGATTTCACGCTTTGGTGAAGGATTATTGGATTCCTTATGATCGTTAAGCAGGGGATTTAGTTGTGGCTCAGTTTGCAGCCAATTTGAAAAGAGTAAAAAAGGATATGATGGAATGGGCCCGCAACAAGAGGACAAGGGATGATCAGGATTTTAAAGATACAAAAGAAGCCATCCATTCCATCTATGAATCTGAATGGGGGGTTTTGCATCCCTTAAATAAAAAGCAGTTGTGTCAGAGTTGAAAAACAAGCAAAGGAAACTTCTAGATGTCAGGGAAGTAGCATGGTAGTTAAAAAGTTGTGCCTTGTGGTTGGATTGTGGAGACAAAAACACACAAAATTTCCAAGCCTATGCGAAGGGTAGGAAACTAGAAAATACCATTTGGAGCTTGAATGGCCATTGTGGCCGAGCTATCTCCTCATTTGAGGGGCTAGCACAATTGGGGAATAGGTACTTTCAGAATCTCTTCAAGGCAGATGAGCGGGTCACTATTGCAGAGATAGTTCGAGTGGCTTTTTTCTTCCCTAGATTTGTGAATAAAGAAGATAACATAACCCTAATGGAAGAGGTTTTGAAAGAAGAGCTCAAGAAGGTTCTCCATAGATTTCAAAGAAAAGATAAAATTCCAAGTTCGGATGGGATGGACAATGGAGTTTTTCTTAGGCCGGTATGAGCTTATAGGTCTAGACATTTTAAAATTGGTGAAGAAATCCCGCTCGAAAGGACACTTGTATGCATTGCCCAATTCTTCTTTCATTTCCCTCGTACCTAAAAAATATTGTCCACAATCTTTAGAAGATTTTAGACAAATCTCTCTCTACAATTGTATCTATAAGGTGGTGGCAAAAGTAATTTCCAAAAGAATTAAGAGAATTCTCTCTACATCAGTATCCAAATAACAGTTTGGGTTTCTAGATGGAAAACAAATTCATGAAGATGGGAGTGGCTCAAGAAGGTCTTCATGGCATTAAAACTAGGAAATCCAAGGGAGTAGTGTTGAACATAGACTTGTCAAAAGCTGATGGCAAGGTAAGTTGGTTATATATCAAGCTTCTTTTAGCTCATTTGGGGTTTGAGGTGCCCTTCATAAATTAGGTAATGAGTTGCATTATGTTTTTCTTTCATTGTGCTTATCAATGGATCCGCATCTCCTTTTTTTCTCACAGAGTGGGGCTTAAGATAGGATTTTCCATTGTATCCCCTCCTTTTTCTATTGGTTCCAGAAGGGCTCAACAGACCATTGGCGAAGGAAAAACTCCAAGGGGAGTTTCTTGGAATATGAATCTCCTCCACTCTGAGAATAACTCACCTCCTCTTTGTATATGATGTCATGATCTTCTATGATGTGCATCACGAGGTTGTTGATAAATTGCATGAAATTTTGGAGCTTTTTGGTCGAGCCACTGGTATGCAAATCAATGCAAGAAAATCCTCATTATCAATCCAAAATTTGGAGGAAGACGAACAAGATCATTATTCTACTCTTTTTCCATACGAATTAAGAAATTTTGATGAAGGATTGAAATACCTTAGGTTCCATATCAAGAAGAACTGTTATAAAAAAGAAGATTTGTCCTGGCTTATAAAAAATTGGAAAAAAAAACCTAAAATAGGTGGAGCTATAGGTGGATTTCCAGAGCAGGTATGCTGGTACTGGTAAAATTGGTGCTAGAAGCCATTCCAAATTACTAGATGTCCTTACCCTGGATCCATAAGGATGTTTTAGATCAAGCAAGGAGGTTATGTTTCAAGTTATTATCGATTGAGACTCCGAAAAATTATGTTCTCCCATGGGTAAGATGGGAATAATTGGTTGCCCCAAATATGATTGGAGGGTGGGGCCTAAAAAAATATCTTCTTGTTTTCCAAAGCTTTGGCAACCAAGGCNTTAGGTTCCATATCAAGAAGAACTGTTATAAAAAAGAAGATTCGTCCTGGCTTATAAAAAATTGGAAAAAAAACCTAAAATAGGTGGAGCTATAGGTGGATTTCCAGAGCAGGTATGCTGGTACTGGTAAAATTGGTGCTAGAAGCCATTCCAAATTACTAGATGTCCTTTACCCTGGATCCATAAGGATGTTTTAGATCAAGCAAGGAGGTTATGTTTCAAGTTATTATCGATTGAGACTCTGAAAAATTATGTTCTCCCATGGGTAAGATGGGAATAATTGGTTGCCCCAAATATGATTGGAGGGTGGGGCCTAAAAAAATATCCTCTTGTTTTCCAAAGCTTTGGCAACCAAGGCTAGCTAGAGGTTGATTGCAATAGAGAGCCTTTGGAGAACTATGTCACCCACAAATATATTCATCCAGAGTCTTTGGAGGAATGGATCCATAACCCATTAAAAAAGAGACCCACCTACTCAATTATCTGAAAAGCAGTCATTAGCTCCTTTCATTTTGCAAAGGATGGACTTGCTTGGTGCATTGGAAATGAAGAAATGGTAGTGGGGATAGTCACTAGAACAACTATTATATTAGAGCTCTAAAATCCTTCCATATTCATATAATGGACGGGGAAGATGAACTAATATGAAAACATATGTCGCATGGTGTTTACACACCAAAAGCGGGTTACGTCCAACTTAACATAGATATCCAACCAAGGAGCCAATATGGTAGTGCAAAGGACTCCATAAAATAAGGTGTCCCTTAAAAGTGTGAACCTTTATGTGGTGCATAATCGAAAACAAAGTACCTACATGGAATACAATGAAACGAACAAAGAAGGAAAGACCAGGATGGTGTGCCTTGTCTAGAGTAGATGAAGAATAAATCTAGCACCTCTTTATAGTATGCCCTTTCATATAGGAAATTTTGAAGGTATGCTCTGCAAAGTTGGGACAAGACTGCAAGTGGAAAGGACTCTCAGTGGAGGAGGCCCGGAGAGAATGGGTCTCAAACCTGACAAACCATTGGATAAAGGCGATACTGCTTAAATTCAGCTGAGGGTGTGGTTGGCAAGGAACAAAGCCATATCTCAGGATAAGCCCTCGATTAGAGAGATAATTGNTTGGCTGGCTTCTCTCTGACTTCAAATCCAGGTGGTTGATCCACATAAACCTCTTCTTCTGAGACACCATTGAGGAAGGTTGACTTGACATCCATCTGGTATACTTGCCATTTGTGTTGAGCTACCATTTGTGTTGAGCTGCTAACAGAGTCCTTACAATGTCCAACCTTGCTACTAGAGCAAAAGTTTCACCATAATCAATACTTGGTTGTTGTGAGAATCCTTTGGCAACAAGTATTGCCTTGTGTTTTTCAATCTATCTCTTTTCATTTAGTTTAGTTTTGCAAACCCACTTGAAACCAATAATTTTCTTGTGTCTAGGCATATCAACAAGATCCCATGTCTTGTTCTTCTCAATGGAGACAATCTCTTGCTTCATGGCTTGAACCCAATGTGGCTCTTTAGTTGCCTCTTTAAAAGATGTAGGTTGACATGACATTAATGCAAAAATATTGTGTTGATCAATGTCATCCAACTGTTGATGGATTTTTCTCAAACTTCGAGTTCTCTGATTTTTAAGTTCAAAGAAAGAGTTTATGCTTGAAGTAAAGTTATCCTGGGAAATTTCAAGGTGTCCTTGTCCCTGCAATCTTGGAAGAGCAAGTTGATGTGTTTGTTGTCCTGAATTCTCTGTGTCTTCAGGATGTGACAGCAATGGATGTTCACTGTCCATTGGCTGATTTTCAGACTCGTTCCAGAACTAATTTTCAAAATTACATCTCTATTGAGAATCAGTTTCTTTGAGATTGGATTGTAGAGCTTGTAAGCTTTTGATGTTTCAACGTAGCCAGTGAAGATGCATTTCTCACTTCTATCATCCAATTTCTTCCTTAATTCGGAAGGTATGTGAGCGTATGTTATGCATCCAAATGTCCTGAGATGAGCAACATTTAGCTTTGTCCCACTCCATGCTTCTTGAGCAACCTTCATCTTGAGACTGGTGGTTGGAGATCTATTCGAGAGATAAGCTAAGCATGCTACTACTTCAACGCAAAATGTATTTGGCAGACATACTCTTTGAGTAGGCGTATTGCCATGTTCATTATCGTCTGATTTTTCCTTTCAACCACTCCATTTTGTTGTGGAGTATACGTGGTTGTAGTTTGCATGATGATGCCTTGTGATTTGCAGAAATTTGCAAATTCTTTGGAGTTGTATTCTCCTCCTCCATCTGACCTAATAGCTTTTACATATTTGTCACTCTGTTTTTCAGCTTCAGCTTTGAATTCTTTGAACTTAGCAAAATTTTCAGACTTGTGTTTGAGAAAATAGATCCAAATTTTCCTACTAAAGTCATCAATAAACGTTAGAAAATAAATGCTACCACCTATTGACTCTGTTTGCATTGGTACACATAGGTCAGTGTGAACCAGCTCTAAGTGTTGTTTGGCTTGAGTGGAGGATTGTGASAAACTAGTTCTCTTATGTTTTCCAAGAATGCAAGACTCACATGGGGGATTTTKCTCTTTGAAGACARGCAGACCTTTGACCATAGACTTAAAATCTGAAAGGGTAGATGTCCAAATTTTGTATGCCAAAMCATAGTTTYATTGGGGGTGGATGCACTTTGTGCATATGATTGGATCAGATTTGTAGTTCTGAGGGTCRGGGGAAACATTCTATTCCTGGTCATGTGGATTTCAGAAATCAATTTTCTACTGAGGGTTTTGTCATATATCCTACATGATGCTCCTTCAAAAAGTACCTTATGGCCATGTTCAATTAGTTGTCCTACACTTAACAAATTATGTGTCAGATCTCGAACATGATAGACATTGTGTGTGTCTTTCTTTACATTTGTTTAGTAAGAATAGGTACAATTCATTTTCCTTGAACTTTTGACTAAAGAATCATTTCCAAGCGTAATATCAAATGAAATTGAAGAATCAATGCATGAGAGTAAATCTTTGTTACATGTCATGTGATTGTTGCATCCATTGTCCAGCAACCAGAGATCTTTATGTTGTTCTTCAGTCTTGTGGCATGAGAGAAACATACCATCTGAGGTTTCTCCTTCATGATTTGAAACATGTGCTCTGCTTGAGAGTTGATTTGCTTGCTTCTTCCGACATTCAAATTCATAGTGCCCAAATTTCTTACAGTAATAGCATTGTATGCTTGATTTTTCATTTGATCTTCTCCCTCTGCCTCTTTGAGGCTGGAAGTTTTGATTATGGTTATGTTGTCTGTGACCTTGGAAATTTTGATTCTGGTTATGTTGTCTGTGACCTTCACTTGAGTGATGGTTACTTGGAMTTCTCCCTCTTCCTCGGTGACCTCTGCCTCTTCCTCTACCTCTCCCTCTACTGAAGGAGAATTGAGTCTTGAAGGCATTAGTTGTTGACTCATATTCAAGATGTAGTCTTGTCTCATGTGTCAATAGAGAGCCCATTAATTCATCCGTTGAAAAATTTGACAAATCCTTGGATTCAAGGATTGTTGTAACAACCATTTCAAATTTCTTTGGTAAACTTCTAAGGACTTTCTCAACAATTTGTTGATCGAGGAGGGCTTTACCATGCAATCTGAACTGGTTTACAATTTTTATGACTCTGGTCATAAACTGATCAATGTTTTCAGATTCTGTCATTTTTAAAGTCTCGAAATGAGTCCTCAAGATCTGTAGTTTGGCTATTTTGACCCTGTCATTTCCTTGGTAGGTTGATTTAAGGATGTCCCAGGCTTGTTTAGAAGTATTAGCACCTGTTATTTTTTAGAAAATCAAGTCATCCATTGAGTTTTGAATCTAGAATTTTGCCTTATTCTCTCT
>JZKD02S0201132.1:0-22328 GCA_000966675.3 Picea glauca | reverse complement strand
GAATATGCAGATGGATTCTATTGTTATAGGAATATGATTTTGAAATCATAGTTAATCCAGGAAGAATGAACAAGGGCCCTGACCACTTGTCGAGGTTGGAACATGGAAAAGAACCCACCAGTTTGGAATATACACTACCAAATGCACAACTGCTCGCCATTAGAAAGATTGATGACCACTTCACATACATTGTCCAGTTCCTGTCAACAGGAATGGCACCTAGTGAGTTTACAATTCCCTGGAAGAAATAGTTGGTAGTGTGCGTTGTAGACTTTTCACTTATAGTAGGAAAACTATACAATATGGGACCTAATGAGATACTGAGAAGATGCGTTATGGAGGCAGAGTGCCCACTGATCCTCGCAAAATCTCATGAAGGCATCACAAGAGGATATTATGCAAGGAAAGCAACTGTGCAGAAGGTTCTGTGAGATGGCCTTTGCTAGACTACCTTACACAGAGATGCTAAGGATTATGCTAGAGCCTGTGATGTGTGACAGAGAGTTGGGAAACCATCTAGATGAGATGAAATTCCATTAGCACCGCAGATGACCCTACAACCATTTTAAAAGTGGTCCATTTACTTTGTGGGACCTATAAACCCACCATGAAAGCACATAGGATAAAGGTATATCATTACTGTGACAAAATACTTAAGCAGATGGGCTGAAGCTAGAGAAGTCAAGGACTGTAGTGCAACTACAACTGTACGACTTATATTTGATGACATGATAACTAGGTTTGGATGCCCCAATATCCTTATGAGAAATCAAGGCACACACTTCATCAATAAGATAGTTGAATCCCTGACTAAAGAATTTGCAGTCCACCATCAGAAGAGCACACCTTACCATCCACAAGAAAATGGGATAGTTGAAGCATTCAACAAGATATTGGGGACAACATTGATGAAAATTTGCAGTGTGAATAGGGATGACTGGGATTTAAGAGTGTCTGTAGTACTATGGGCCTATAGAACCACTTGCAAGAAATTAACAATGCAGACCCCTTTCAAATTGGTTTATGGCCTTGAAGTTGTGGTCCTGATGGAATAATTGGTACCAAGATTAATGATTGTTGCGTTTATAGACATGGATGATACTGGCACTGTTCGTGAGAGGCTTGCACAGTTGGTTGACCTAGAAGAAGACAGATTCATTGTAGGATTCCACTAGCAGATTCAGAAGGAACGAGAGAAGGCATATCATGACAGAAAAATCAAGAAGAAGGCATTCAAGAAAGGTGATTTAGTACTAATGTATGACAGTAAGTTTATAAAACACCCAAGGAAGTTTAGAACACATTGGCTTGGACCGTACGAGATTTCTTATGTTACCGAAGGAGGAGCTGTGCAATTGAAAACATTCAAGGGAGAATGGAAGGAAGGATTGGTGAATGGGAGTCAGCTGAAGTTGTACTATGAAAACTAGCTGCCTCACATCTCTCAGTAAAATCATTAGGAAAAGGGTCTAAGAACTAGGTGCAGTTGAAACTGGGTACCAGACACAAAAAAAGACAGTCTTCACAAGGAGGGAGAGGAGGCATAAAAACAAAGAAAAGGCTGCCCTACGCAGTCCAAAGTCGAAGTAAAGGATAAGGATCAGATCTGAAGTGCCTCAAGATGATTCAAAGGTGAGTGTTGGGGGCCTGTTGGCCCTTGGTTATGGAAGGAAGTGAAGAACAAGGAAGAAAATGTAAAAATCAAACTTCACGGAAGACACAGTGATTGTCACTGGGTCGAAGTGAGAAAAAGAGCAGAGAAGATGGAGTGAATTATGGAAAAGAAAGCCATTGAATGAGAATATAAAGGTTGATAGATCAGCAAGGAAGAGGGATTGAGGAAAACTCAAGAAGCGGGGAAAAGCCACCTTTGGATGCTTTGGAGCTCTGTGCGAGAAGGAAGGAAAGACATGCTAGCGAAGCTCGAAAAAAGTGGGTCAAGTTGACCTAGGGTTTTAGACTCATAGGGTTTTGGTATATAGGGTTTTGGCACCTAGGTTTTTACCTAAGGCTGAATGTATAAATAGAGGTCTAAAGGGCCTATGTTGGGTTGGTAATTCTAGTGGTACGATATTTTTGTTGATCTATCCCTATTTTTGTGGTGAGGGATTATTTTATTGTGAGAGGGAAGTGTTGAGTGAGAGACCCTTCTGGTATTGTAAGATCTTCAGCTATGTGCAAAGGTCAAGTCCTACAACTGGGTGTGTAAGAAGGGGAGAGAAAGAGAGAGAAGAAAGAAGATCTGCTAGCTAAGAGCGCAGATAAGAACTCTATGTTTACCTTAATAAATCATAAGCACAGTTCTATGGACATAGAACTAGAGAGAGGGTGAACCACGTATATCTAGTGTTATGTGTGTGATTTATTCCTTGATCTATGTCATTGTTATATTTTTATCTGCATCATTATATTAGATCATATCTATAAATGTGACACATAGATATAGCTTGTTGAATGATAGATGCATGTTGCATTGTTGTTGTAATAGATCCACTTGACATTCCCCTGGTTGTAGACATATCTGTCCTGCAACCCCCTCATAGTTGCTTTGGGTGAGACTACATCTACTTCGTAGGTGTTGCCGAAAGGGCCATTAGCTAGGGCTTGTTGGTGCTCTCTTGGAGTTGAACCCTAGGTCTACCCCTGTGCCAACATCCTCCTTCCAGTTCATGCCGGAGAACTCAAAGAGTTGGAGCTTCCTTTATGTTTGTGCTAATAAATCAGGGGGTCGTAGCCTCCTTCTGGTTGGTGTCGAGGAGCTCAGGGAATTGGAGATTCCTTCAGGTTGGTGGCTATAAATCAGGGGGTTAGTTCATCCTTCTAGTTGGTGCTAGATAATTTGGAATTTATTGCTTCCTATGAATGTAATATTTGATATATAAGAAAGAATTATGTGGTTTTCTCCCATTTGGGTTTCCACGTAAATTCTAGTGTATTGTGTATATGTGGTTATTTGTTATGCTATGTTGATTGATACTACTGGTATGTTGATGATATACTGGTGATAAAGTTAATGATTACATTTTCTGAATAAAAGCGGTAAAATATTTCATAATATTGATTCATCCCCCTCTTATTATTCCAACAATTGGATCACTAATCATAAATATTCCCACTGAGGAGAACCGAAGACAAAAATATCAATCCTTTCCCAAAATCTAAAAGCTGACAGGATGTTGGATACCCTTTATTGACGTCTCCTCATCAGATTAGAACATATATAGGTTGTTGTGATATCCCTAAGTCTGAAGACCAACAGTCTTAAGACTCTTCATTTTCATATTTTCCTTCATTGGAAGAGGCCACACGTTGTGCTCACTATTGCTTCCTAATCACATTCCTTCGATGAAAAAGTATTGATACAAAAAGGCCCCGCTATAATGTAAGGAATATTTATCATGGCTTCGTTTCAAGAGGTGATGGGCCGAAAGAGTTGATACAAGTAGGTAGTATTTAGGAATGCCTAGGTAGGACCCTTGGGTAACCGTTCACGTTATTTGGATATCATTATGAAAAAATCCATAATCCCATTGGTCAGTGTTAGCATGTAGTGGGAAGACTCGAGGCTAAAATTCAGTACACCAACAAAACCATTAGACACCATCCCTTTCGTCATCATCTGCAAGAAAGTGAATTATGAACCGAGGCATCTAGAGGGGTTGTAGGAACCAAGTTTTTACAGTGATGAGGGGAATTGAGACATTCAATGTGTTCTTACTTTGTGTTGTTTATTTCTTACCGTGTGTGCCTTTTCATCATTTAATAGTTACTTATCATGCAACATACCGTGTGTGCAACATTACTCTACTTTACATTTATTCATTTCCCATTACTCCAGTGTGTGACATTATGACAACATATATGAATAAAACATTCATAATACTAAGATTTCAACATCTCTGCGCTATATCAGTAACATAATCATGATACTAAACATTCAATATATCTATGTTATCCATATCACACACACGACATCACATCAAGACACAAGTTTTAAAATGCTTCAACCCAATATAGGATACGTCCACAATGATTGGCTTCTTATATTAGTCATTTATAGTCTTCTTACAACTACACACTTTGCTTAAAAAAATATTCAACAATAACCATTACTCAAACTTGCCTAGTCATTCTATTATAGCACAACCCTCACTCCCCAATCATACCTAAAAAATATTCCTCAATACTTCTCAAAAACTTGACTAACTCAAAATAAATCCACACCAAAATCTTTCTGAACTGCTTCTACCCAAAACCCCATTACAATTTATAGTTTTACACTAGGGATAAGCCCATTACAGTGTGGACAAAATGTCCCAAAATCCTAACTACTTTCCACCTTTTGCGCATTGAGTCCTAAACATGATTTACCTACTTTGTGAGGGTCTTTCTCCTTAGCCAAAATATCGCGTGATCGATTCCTATGTGATTCCCAAGACTTATGAAAACTTATCCAAAACACATGTCCAAAAAACCCGCGATACTCACATGTGGCTCGTCTCGAGCCACTCAGGCCTTCTTCCAATTTTCCATGAACTTTTCGAATGTCTCCTTTGTTGGCATGGCCTTATCCTTTACCTCAGTCTCCTTCAGAAAAATTATGTTGACTTTTTCGGTAGTAACCCGAGATTGCATCTTCTCGACACTTTCTTCAACTGCCTTTTTGGCTATACCTCAAGTGGTTGCTAAGGTCACTTTCAGTCTATAGGATTCATCTTGTAGTACGTCGATATTTTGCATGCAATCCTACTAATATTCTCTTAGATGATTCATTTTTTAATATAACTTCTTGTTCTCATCCATTTCCATTACCACCTCTGCTGGTGGTAATGTACCCATTACTTCTTTGAAGTACTATGCCTTTTCCTACATAGCCCGTATCTTTTGGTTGATCTCTTGTAAGTCTCGGAAATAGTACTATTTGTTGGCAAAAAGTGGGTAGACACGAGGTTAATCATCAATATAACAACAAAACCCTTAGACATTGGTCTTTTCAGCATCACCTGCAAGAAACTGAAGTCTCATCCGAGGCATCTAGAAGGGATGCATGAACCAAGTTTTTGCAATGATGAGGGGAAGTGAGGCATTCAACATGTTCTTATTATTTGTGTATTTTCATCATTTAACAATTACTTATCATGCAACATACCCCGTGTGTGGAATTACTGTACTTAACATTCATTCATTTACCATTTACTTCAGTGTGTGACATTATGACAACATATATGAATACCACATTCAAAATACTAATATTTCATCATCATTGTGCTATATTAGTAACATATTCATGATACTAAACATTCAATAGATATATGATATCCATATGACACACATAGAGTCACATCAAGACACACATTTTAACGTGGTTCACCCCATTCTGGGTTACATCCACGACAATTGGCTTCTTATATTGGTCATTTATAGTCTTCTTATATTTGTGCACTATGATACTGCTTAAAAAAAGATTAAATAGTAACCATTACTCAAACCTACTTAGTTGTTCTACTGCAGTGTGAGCCCCACTCTTCAGTCATATCTCAAAATCCTTCCTGAATACTTCTCCAAAACTTGAATAACTAAAAATAACTCCATACCAAAAAATCGCATAACTACTTCTACCCAAAAACTCATTACAATTTATAGTTTTACACTAGGGAGAAGCCCGTTACAATGTGGAAAAAATGTCCCAAAATCCTAACTACTTTCTACCTTTTGCATGTTGAATCCCAAACATGCTCTAACTTCTTTTCATGTGCACTTCTTATTAGCCATAATGTCGTGTGATTCGTTCCTGTGCAATTCTGAAGACTTATAAGAAATTATCCAAAAATCATGTTCAACAGGCACCAAAAACTCACATATGGATCGTCCCGAGCCACTCAGGCCTTCTTCCAATTCACCATGAAATTTTTGAATGTCTCCTTTGTTTTCATGGCCTTCTCCTTTACCTCTGTCTCCTTTTGCAAAATTGTGTCGACTGTTTCATAAATAACCCGATCCTGCATCTTCTCGACGCTTTCTTCAACTTCTTGTTTGTATATACCTTGAGTGGCTACTAAGGCCGTTGTCACTCTATAGGATTCGTCTTGTAGTACCTCAATAATTTTTGTGTGAGATTTATTCTTTTCCCTTAGATGATTCATTTATGAATACAACTTCCTATTCTTGTCCATTTCCATTACCACCTCTACCAGTGGTCATGTACCCATTACTTCTTTGAACTTATGCACCTTTTCCTACACATCCTGTATCTTCTCAATAATATCTTGTATCTCCCTATGTTTAGTAAGTTGTGTCTAGATGCCCTTGGATTTTGAATAGAGTTGAGCACATTATTCCTCTAGGTTCTTTATGCTCTCCACAATTTTGGTCATTGTATGTTCCCTCTTGTCCCTTTCTTTTGGTGGAGTAATCAGTGTCATGGATTCTTCTAATTTGACTATACATGTGCGGAAGCCCTAAATAACTTCGATTGTCTTTGTTACTTGTTCTTCAACTGAGGCCTCCATATATATCTGAGCCTCTCAGAGTTCTTTCTAGACCTTATCGAATGCATGTTGCATCCTTTTGACCTCCTGCATGGCCTCATCCTACTCCTTCTTCACTTTGTTGTATTCCATATCCAAGGCTACATTCTTTCCCATAACCTTAACCAACTTTCTAGATGTTGTTTTTGCATGTGAGTTCACCTCTTGCGTCACGCTCATATATAACTATTTCAATACATATTTTGGTAGTTGAGATAACACTAAATCAATATAACCTGGTGTCCTTTCTTGTTCCCGCATCTCTATTTTGGGGAACTCTACCACCCCTGTTTCTAGCTTGATCAATATGGATTCGCCTGCTACATCTAATGAATGAGATATTGTCGGACCTACCTCCCCATTATTTCTAGTTCATGTTGTATGTTCATCCTTTGTCTGTCATATTGGTGTGATTTGTGCTTCTTCTAGCGATTAGTGAAACTCAACCATTTACTTCTGCATCTTTCTATGCATTTCTTCCTCCTAGTGCGTCACACGCTAAAATTCTTCATCTATGACTTCTTTAAATTAATAAACAATATTTTCCAAGTCTTCCTTTGTCAGGTCCTGGATGACCACTTCCTTGACGAATTTCCGCTTCGTATGCTGTGTTATGGGATTTCTTGTCTCTGGTTCTTTCTTCTTCTTAATATTTGTGTGCAATTTTGTCTTCTACGTTGTTTCTTCTGTGCCATTTATTTTCTCCTGTTCTTATCCTTATTCCATGCTTAATCTTTCTTCAGGATATATTTGTTGTGTCTCTTATTTTTATAGCTCTTTCTCTATTGGTGGTATCTTCCAATCAACATCCTAATCTGCCATAATGTGGCCCTTCTCTTCCTCATTTAACATGTACCTTGTGGGAACCATTCTTGATTGGGGTCCTTTTTTCTTGCACATACATGTGGTGGAACCATGCCTTAAAGTGCGCAATGATATTGTATGCTTCGAACACCTATGGTAGTATGCGTGATGTACTATGAATTCTTTTCTGAATCACTTCATTGTAGATATAAAATTCAACATTGTTGTCAAGCTGTCACACCTTATGTGTAGTATGCCACAGGTTTTGATATCTTGATGCTAGACATGGCTTATCTTTCACTCCCAAAATCTACGTGTATTTTGGCTCCCTCCATGTTGATAATTCAATTAGAATGAGTACCCATGCATAGTGAAATATGATCCCTTTATCTTGCACTTCCTCACAATCGATCAAAAACCGGTTGAGAAATAATGTCACCTAGTTCATCTGTAGACCCTCGACGCAATTCTCGACTATCACAATGACTACTGCTAGTACTTGGTCTCTCATACACTTCCTTAATAGTTTACAAGCTAATTCTTGTGTCACAAACCTCACTTTTGGGTCACACATCCTTGCGACATCTAAACCGCGATGTCCTCAGAATGCATGAAACTTTTCATTCATACTCTCCAATAAATCCTTCTCATTCTTTTTCTCTGAAAATATTACTGAAGGGTCCTCCCCTTTCGACGGTAGACCGATAATGCACACTAACAAGTCTATATCAATGGAGACTAGCCTATCAAGCCACTAGTAACCTCCATGTATGAATCTCAATAGAATATTTACACATGCATTAATCTCTGCGCTCCTCCCAAAGTATGATATATCAAACAAGTTCAAAATGCTCTCTTTCTGCAACCTTGTTTCCCATATCTCTGGTTCTATCACAACCAAATTTGTCTCTTTACTAATGTACCTCTTCAGATACTTACTCGACACCAACTAAAAAAAAATCTTCTCATTTGTAATGTCATGGTATGCATATTTTAAGTTCGGGATAAATCCTAAAATGTCTTCCTCTACAATCACTCCAATGGGTATTTCCAGATCCACAAGCTTGTAGTTGGAATCTTTCAATAGATTCACTATATTTGTTGCATATTTTCATGGCAATATGTAATATATTTGAAAGGGGCTTGAAATCGACTCTGATACTAATGCACTTGGTGTCTATGCCTGTACTGGAACTGTTGGTGGCTTGCTACATGGTTTCTTCGGTGTTGAAGTAGATGTTGTTGCTACCTTAGGTGGTGCCATTTATCTCTGCAATTTTTCTCTATCTTCAGCTCTGTTATTCTTTTACTTAGTTCCACGCTCTCTATTTTCCTTTTTCTTTATGAAATGCAATTAACAATAACTTTACCCATTCGACTGTTCAACTTATTTTTTCCACTTTCTAGTTGTTTCTAAACTCATTTGTGCCCGAATTTTCAGTTTATATTATTATCCTTAGCATTAATGTCTTTCCTTAGTGATTCATTAACTCTGTATCTCCGAAACATTATCTGTTATATTATCCAACCTATCAAAATTTTCTTGTCGATCTTCTTTTATGGCTACATGACACCACTACTTCGTTGTCATTGTAGCTCTTTATTGCATGTCTCATCATGGATTTTCTTAAATGTTTTTCCCTCTTTATTCATCTACTTCTATCGCATTCAAATCTTCCTTCTTTCACACACATCATTCTTTTTTACTTCATCTCTATGACACTTTCTATCTTAACTGTGTGAAAAATCCTTCTATGCTTCCTTCCAACCTTCTATCTCTTTTGTCGCTCAGTTTTTTTTACTTTTTCTTCCTTTTCTTACTATTTCTTTCTTTTTATACCTACACTATAATACACTATGGTACACATTTTGTGTAGTTCATAATAGTGCACAGAAGTAAAACTATCCATGTATAGTTTCATCCGACTACCATTAACAAACCATTCCATAACCTCTCCATCTAACTTCTCTAGTTGAACAACACAAGAGTCTGTAATGAACCTTATCATGTAGGGTCCTACCCAATGCATCTTGAGCTTCCCTGGGTGCTACAAAAAAGTACTATCATAAAGTAACACTAAGTCTCCGATCTAGAATTTATTCTACTTGATGTGTTTGTCATGCCAAGCTTTCTCGTGTGCTTTATATACCTGCTAATGAAAAGCTATGACAATATGATCTTCTTCTAATTTAGTTAGTTTTGACAATATATTTTCCTTTGCACTCAAATCTATAATATCCACCATCACAACAATGTGTAGACTCAGTATTATAAGATCCATCGTCATAACAACCTCTTGTCCATATGTCAATATTAATAGAGTCTATCCTGTCAACTTCTTCCCTATAGTCCTGTATGCCCATAACACTACTTGAATATTCAATTCCCAATCATCCCAACTTAAGTTGCAAACCTTTGTCAGCACATGTTCCAAAATCTTATTGAAAGATTCTACTATGCCATTTTCCTAGGGATGGTATGGTGTACTCTTATGGCGATGGATCTCAAACTTTGTTAATGTGATAATCATTTTGTTCATAAATTTTGTTCCTTGATCACGCATCAACACTCTTGGGAATCCAAACCTTGTGACTACATTTTTGAATAAAAATCGCACAAATGTATTTGTGCTGTAGTCTCTAAATGGATCTACCTTGACCCATATAGTTAAGTATTCCATCACAGTAATAATACACGGGCAGAGCCAAAGCAGGGCACGTGCACCTCTGATATTTTTCAAAAAGAAAAAGACTTGGCAGACTAACTAGGAAGGGAAATATGGTAGGCACCTGGAAGGTGACCAGAGACCCTAAAATGACTTTGTAAACCAGGAAAACTCAAAAATAAATTGAAAAAACTAATTTAAACCAAAAACCTCCCACTAAGACCCTAGAGTGACTCCCCAGTGGAGTCACCAATTCTACTAGTGGGGGAAATCCCCCTATTACTATATTGGTTCGAAATATAGGAAGAGCATTGACTTCCATTAAAAGACAATCCTAATCATAAGCTATCCAAAAACTATCCAAAAAGAGAGACAAAAGTGAAAAAGGAATATTAGTGAGTGTACCTTTGGTCCTAACGTTCGATGTAGACTTCCTTCACCTTTGTAGCTTCCTCGAATGTGGGTCTCCTCGCAAATATTACCTGCAAGAACACTTAGGAAAATGATACTATAAATATAAAATCTATACTAATCAAAGTTAGCATTCAGATATAAACATAGATTCATTTAATCAATAAAGATATAAAGATGCAATGTATTAGGATAGGAAAATAACTCTTTTATTCAAAATGAAGATTAAAATATTACAAGCTTCTTATTGGAAGATGCTCCATGAACCAGGTTCAGGCTCCTCTTACTGTTTCTCCAAGTGCATCATTCTTATGTTTCCTCTGACAATCAACCGATATCCTTTGGAAAAGGGAAGGGATTGTATAAGGAGAGGGATAGAAGGGGAATGTTGAGGCCAAATATCAGAAAGGATTGCAAAACTTGGGCTAGAAGGGGAAGGGGTTTTGGTAGAGTTTCTTTGTTCTCTTGATTGATGTTGGAATGAGACCCCAAGACCTCTTTTTATATGAAAAAAATATGGTTATTCGGTTTGGGGACGAGATACAATGGGTAAAATGGTTGGGAAACTTTCAATAGTTGGTTAACTCCGCCAAATTCCTTGCAAATTTTTTTTTACAACTTTTGGAGGTAAATGTGTGTTGCCTAGCATGAAAATCGCGTATGTATGTGGGATTTCTAGTATGAAGGTAACGTGTGTACGTGTTAAGTAGTGCAACAGAGCATGTACATTCTCCAAAAAATGGTTTTATAAGAGAGAGCTTCAACAATAAATTAGCAAATTGTGTAAGTAGACATCCCAATGCCATGTATACATAGGTAGGGAATTTTTGGGCTATAACAAGAACCTCCTCCAATTACCCAAGTACATTCATAAATCACCATTCACATGTTCTCAATAATGAGTACACGATCTCTATATATACCTATTCACACATTGCACATGAGGCCACTTTAATTGTTAGGCCGACCCTATTGCATATACATTTAACCCATATATTCCCTCCCTTGGGGTCATATCATATACATTTAACCCCATATATTACCCCCATTAGGGTCATACCATAGTACTGTCCTTCATAAAACTTTGTCCTCAAAGATTTCCAGATAAAGGCTCTACATCTGATGAAAGGAAATAATATGATTTTCTTATGTTCCTTCTCTCTTATTTCCATTGATGATGATACATCCATCCAAAATCAATTATTTTTTGTCTTAATACTTGATGGCTAGTTGTTTCATATTTTTATTTTCCTTGATTCCATGTATTGTTGTTTAAGCTTCTTGAATTTGTGTTAGATGTTGGTCTCTAATAATATCTCGTTGAATAATTATTTTGTGATGCCTTGTTGCATGAATATTACATATTCTTCCTTGATAATGTTGATATTGATCTTCTTTTCCTCCTTGAAATATTTCATGGTGTTGTTCCCCCCACAACACCCATTGAAATTTTCCCTACTCCAGATAAAATTACAATGGGTTCCCCTATCAAAATTTCCAGCAAGGGATTTTATCACTACTAACTTGATTTTGTACTTGCATAGGAGCTCTTGATCTAAATATGTAGTCTCATATTTAACTAAGGATAACTATGTTGATCAGAGGTATTTTGATTTTTATTATGACTTTGTTAGCCCCTTCCCTCAATAAGTATAAACTATAATCTCATTTCAGGATCCCTTTTGTACTTACAAATCCAATCTACACTTAAGTGACCATGCCTAAAGAGCTATCATTGTTGGAAAAATTATTTTCATTGATGTCAACTTTAGAGGAAGTCTAGAAGCCTATATAAGTAATGGGTATAATTGAATAAGTCTCCAAAGTGGTCCTCTTATGGTGTAGCTTCAAGCATGGACCTCACAGGAAGACACTTTGAAGAAGTATACATGAAACCCAGAGGCGTGGTCATGAGGCCTAAAGTTGACCAAGGAACATTAGGTTGAATATTACTTCAAGTGTATACAAAACCATCATAGATGTATAGTCCTTGTCATGTTGTTGCTAATGGTAGGTGGTACAGCATGTGGTTCCTCACAGTTGAGGAGTTATGAGGCCATGAAGCTGGAAGCCCTAGAGAATGGTTGAGGAGCCTCTAAATGATTATAAAAAGATGATACAATTCTTTAACTAAAGGGTAAAGTGGTTATAAAAATAAATTGTAGGTTGTACCTAAGTGAAGAAAATAAGTCAAATGGAAAAGTATAAATACACCTCAAGAATCCTCTCATCTTCACACACACAAGTTCAGTGCTTATCTGTCTTTCAACAAATATTATGGGAAATCATTTTGTATCATATATGAGGAAGAAGATTTGGGGAAGAAAGGAGTGAGAAAGTATCTGAGCTGCAAAGAGGGAAGGGTTTCAAGAAACCCTAGTTTAGTTTACCCCCATGAGTTAGGTTACTAGTGTGTTGCAAGGCACCCCCGCGGGTTGTTTAGAGTTTGTCATGTGAGGCCCCGTGATGGAATCCACCACCCACTCTCTGGGGTCTGCACGACCTCCTGGTCTAGGATCATTTAATTTTGGGAGCATAATTAAATCTTGAGCCCTTGTTGAGCCCTCTTTTAATGTTCACAAGCCGTTGAATTCTTGTGCAAGTCCAACAAAACACTATGGACGCTTTCTCTCTAGGCCCCCTTTCTCCTTAAAATCAAATTCGGGTGATAGCTCCTTTTCTTTGACCAAAATCGCATGTGACCAAGGGATTATGACCAAGCGCCTAACATAACACACTACTTTGATGCTTTGGAGCTTCAGGCTCTGGGAGTTTCAAACCTACAACAACTTCACTCCTATGAACACGTGAACTAATGAAGGGTCACAATCGATGGTACACACATTCTCCTGGGTGGACACCTCGGATCTATTCCGGGAAATGTGATCCACTGACACATGTCATCCTCTAATCAATGGTCCAAAATTATTTCAGACTTTAGAACTTTGGGAGTTACGAATCCTTTGTGCTTAATGCAAATAATACGCCAAATACGTGAACTGTTAGTAACCTGTTGACATGGGTTCTTGCTCATGGATGGTCCTGATGACCTACAGCCTTTGGATCTTTGAGAGCCTTGTATGCTCCTACTCCTACACCTAAAATTTTCTGGATAATCGAAATTATGGACCATGGATGATATTCTGACACATGGCCTCACATCTAACAACCCAAACACACTTCAGGCTTTGGGAGTTCAATAGTCTTGTCTCCTCTGCATCCAAACAAGAAAAACCTCTGAACTTGTGAAGTTCGAAGGACACTGAGGGTTAAAACCCATCCTACTCACCTAGATTTGATGACAATCAATCTTGGCACTTAAATCCTATGGCTAGGATCTGTCCTCCTCCGCATTCTCCTTCTCTCATCTGGACTTAGATTGGATGGTCCAGATTGCTTCTTGCAACCCATCTGATGGTTTTTGTAACTTCTGCTTCAGTTGTTGCACAAATTTACTTCAAATGAAGGATTTCTCAACTTTCTCAAAGGATTAACCTTTGACTTCTTCCTCCGTAGGGTCGATCCCTCTGACTCTATGTGAATTTTAGAAAAATCTACTTCTCTTGCACTTGTTCAACACTTTGGATGAAGTGTGAGCACACACTTGTGATTATTTTGCAGTCTCGAGCTTAGAATATTTTCTCCTTCTGTGCTCCTTGCAAGGCTCTATGTGTACTTGCGCTATTTCTCATGATATTTGGCACTTGAAATATTTGTCCCCTGGCACACTCCTTGTACTTTCCTTCTTTAGTTTGAATAACACTTAAAAAAGTGTTGTCTTTGTGCACTCCTTGCACTCTGAGCTTCTAAAATACTCAGACTTAAAGATTTTACGAAAATTCTTCTGTGCACTCCTTGAGCTCATCTTCCTCGAGACTTCCTCAACACTTGGAAAAGTGTTTTCCCTATGCACACTTTTCATGAGTCTTCCTTGATATTTTACACTCCACTAAGTATCTATGCACTCTTTGTACTTGTTGGGCAAGACTTCCCACTATCTCTTCTGAAAAAATGAGTCTAAGAAGACTCTTCCCTCACACTCCTTCTGTGGATCTCAATGTATTCAATAAATTTGATGTGCCTTCCCTTGCACTATTCATTTTGTGTATGTACGACCCATATATGAGACCATGCTCCATATCTATACAATCCTACAACTATTAAAATAAATTTACAATCTCGTGTGATCTCATAAAATCGCTCAAGCCTCCAAAAATTTAAAGGAGTTCTTAACTACATGTTGGCATAGGGGCAGACCCAGGGTTCAACACTTCAAAAATGCACCAAAAAAACCCTAAATACCAGCCCTTTTAGCAACACCTACGAAGAAGATGAAGTCTCACCTGAGGTAGAGGCAAGGGGGGTTGCAGGACTCAGGTGTCTGCAACCTAGATGGGACATAGATATTTGATCACGATACTTAATAGATCATTTAGCAGTGAACATTCATTAGTCTTTAACCCTTATTCACATCGCAGGTTAAACCCTGATTACAGAACAACACAGTATTAATCAAGATCTAAGTACATCTAACCATTCAGTACATAACATCTGAGAAGATATAACATTCATTCATACCTAAAGAACTAAGCATCAATATATCTATCTATTACACATCAAGATCAGTGCACTAAGAAGATAAATACATAACCAACATAAACAACATTTCACAAAGCACAATAACACAGGATATACATGATTCACCCCAGTGTTGGGATACGTCCACCAACTCTTCTTCTCTTCTTTATTAGTCTCTTCAATATCTTTACAAGCACCAAGACACAAGACCAACTCTGCATAGGACAGGAGATCCTCATGCACCTCACCAGATCCTCCTTCCCCGAGTTATCTCAAAGCACAAAGCCTTACACATTCTGTGAACAAAGAACTTACAAAACGTTTTCACTTAGCTCTACAAGCCTTAACACATCTTGTTGCACATAGCTAATATTAGCACTAATCCATCAACTCTCTAGGTCTCTCTTATTACATCGCCTAGCTACTTATTTATACATTACAAAAGAGGCCTAAGCATGGGTAACCCCATGGGTCAACATCCCATACCCATTACATAAACCTTAAAACCCAAAAATCCCTAAAAAAGGGCGATATCCCGCGATCTCCGCTTCGCCTAGGTGCTCCATCTTCTACCAACCTGTAGAATTCCCAAAATTGGTCAAACACAACCAATGTTTCCACAAAACTTGGTCAAGGGCCAACAGGCCCCCAACACTCACTTGTGACTCATCCCGAGTCACTCTGATTTGGGCAAAACTACTTCTAAGGCCTCGATCTTAACTCGAGCTACCTCGACTTGTTGTTTCATCAGAGCCTCCTGCTCGATGAACTCTAGAATGACTTGCTCAGTGACAGGCCCTTCCAGGTGTTGTTCCACTGCTGTGACCACATACTCCAGCTTTGATCCTTGTCCCTCAATCTCTTCAAAGAGGGTACAGGCTTCATCCTTCACCGTATGGAGTCATTGTGTCACTTCCATCATTCTGCTCTGGATAGGAGTGACCTATTGCTGAACTGCGCGCTACTCCTATGATATCTTTATCTTTTCAATAGTCGTAAGCTACTTCAATTGTGCTTGTACTGTCTATGCCTGCTTCTTCACCTCCTAGAGCTATGCCTCCAATTTCCTCATCTCCGGGTCTTCTGTAAGGTGCTCATAAGTCTGCACACTTTGGTTACTTAATTGCTTGTATTCTGAGGCTAACACCCTAATTCTTTCTACTGCGCTCCTGGCATTTTCTTCCCTTTGATATTGCACTTATTGCTGAGTGTTCAACACTGCTTGGAGTTCTAACTCTGCTACTCTTTCTTGAAGCTACTGAATGGATTTAGCGAGCTTCCACACTTGGCTTTCATATGTATCTTCTTCCATCTGGGCCAGGACTAACACAGAGCAAAGTGCTCTAGTTACTGCTTCTCTAATCCCAATATGCTCCGCGAGTAGTTGTTCTTTTTATTTTTAGATTTTCTCTTTGGCCTCTTCAAAATTTGCTTGGAGGTCATCTTTCTCTTGCTAGGAAACCCGATGTTGCTCTAGGGATTCCTCCTTTGCTTGCTTCAAGGCCTCTATGGCTTGCTCTTTTTCTTCCTGTACTCAATGAAGGCGAGCTTCTGTAGAATCTACTATCCTTCGCAATTGGGTGGGATCATCCCCCAACTCTACAACTTCTAATGATGATGATGCAGTAGACACTGCGCGGCTCAAATATAGAGCTTGTTGTACCCCCTTCATCTCTTCCTCGATTCTGTCATACATTGTCTCCTTTTTTTCTTCATTTTGCTACAAAATATCCTCCGAAGCATCTACTACAACTATGATGATGAGGTCAATATCATCCATTGTGAATACATTCTGTGACTGAGGCTTATTGGCTCGTGACTTCTTCCACATTGAGGGTTTCTTTGGAGAAATATTCCTTTTCTTCGACGTATCGTCCTCTGTAAGGGGATCCTTCAGCAGTGTCACTTCACCCTCTTATTTCTTGTCTTCTTCCCCTCCCTCTTCCTGGTTTACTTCGTCACCTCCTCCTCCTCCAAGTGAGTGAGGCACAGTTTCCTCTGATGCATTGTTTATCTCCTGAACTTATTCCTTCTTTTTCTTTTTCTTAGCACTGCTCGGTCCATCCCACTTAGTCCTGGTGACCACAAGACTTTTGATGAGGTCGGGGTCAGAGAGTTCTGCATCTCCAACTGGTACAAGGAATTATGCAGGTCATTCCTTGGTTATCTCCTCCATATATTCCTTAGTCAACTTGTAGTAAGACTGCAACTCCTCCTTTTTTTCATCCCCGCTCATAGTGATATATATGAAGTGTCGGTCTACGTGGAACTTCGTGAGTGGCCTGAACCTATTGAGTGTATTCAACGTCATTCGTGGAAAGGATTCAATGGCCAACGTGAGTTGTAAGTAGTAAGTGTGGAAGACAGTGTTCAACTGCCACTTCTTGGCCGTATCGCTTGTATACCACAAGGTGGTGAACCTCGTGGTGAGTGGTTCTAATGGGTCAACTTCAGGGAATGTCGCTCCCTCCAACATATCCCAAGCGACAAATTCTATAATAATGAGTAACTAGCTAAAGTGGAATTCATAACCTTGGTACTTCACTTCATGACAGTCCTTCTCCAACTCGTTGAAGAGGTAGCTCGCCCAGTTCATCTGCATCCCTTCAACGCACTTCCTTGTGAGGTCGACTACGAACCCCGTGACCTGCGTTGGTCTATTCTTCCCGACGAGCTTGCTAGAAATCAAATGACAAGCTAAGCGCACTGCACCATATCGGATGGATGCTACCTTGTAGCCTTTCTTCCCCTTCTCCACATCGTCGTAGGTTTCCTTTATATCCTACGCCATGGAGTGGTATACAACCTTCCTTGGATAGAAATGGTGAGGGTATGGTCCTTGCACGATCAATCTAGTGATCATGTGAATCAACATCAAATCCACAATCACACACCTATATAACCATAGATAACCTCCATGGTAGCACGATAGGAGGCGTTTAATGCACACGTTAACCTCATGATGTCTGTTGAAGTGGGGTATCTTCATGACATTGAGGATGGTGGACCTCATGATATCCTTGATCCACGGCTGGGGAACTATCTTTGGCTTCTTTCCAATCATCTTTTTCAAGTACCTATGTGGTGTGATCATCACATAATTCTTCCCGTCTCCTAGGTTAAAGTCGTTAATCTTAAGATTAGGGATCAGTCCTAGCTGCGATCCAACTGCACATATCCCGTTCGGGAGGTATGCAGTGATGAGCGTGTAATCGAAGTCACGCGGGACACTGTCATGACTAACTGTACCAGCCAGAGGTGGGATGTAGTCAGGCAAGACCGACAGGATCAAATTCATGTTCTCCAGGTCGTCATGGTGCCTGCTTCTTTTCTCTATTGTAGTTCAGGATGGCCCAGATCAACATCCAGTTGAGGGGGATGCTTACAATCCTCGCGTCGATGAGGCTTGCATTCCTATGGACATAACTTTCTTAGCCATAATTTCTATTAGGATTTCCTCCATAGACTTCTCTATTGCGCTAAGGTCGCCCGACATGAACGCTCGTGATGAAATATATCGGGTAGGCAAATGCATAATCAGGGAAAGAAATGGGTGGCGAGCTCTCAAAAGAACAATGTGATAGCAATCAGTTCTTTGTTCACTCAGATAATCATAGTTTTCAAAAAGTGGTCTCGGTGAGGCATTCAATGCATTAAATAGGCAACGGTGTAACATATTCCTCCAACAGGTCAAAATGCCTTAATCAATACAATTCCATCCATTATGGCATGGTCTCAATGGTCTCATGGAAATATTGTCTGCAATAAATGTGTTTCTAACCATTCTAGAGCGTCATTCTAACAACCAGGACACCTCCAATGGTCATATGGCTTCATCATGGTGAAGTTCCATTCTGTGTTGTTCTACTATTTTGACGATGTTCAATTTCTGTAAGCCTACTTCCTGGGAGGTCTTCATTGGAACCTCCTGCAGTCTTTCTAACTTTGATTTCTTCTTACTGATCTTTTTGGCCTTCTTCCTTATGATCTAAGTTTCTAGATTCCTCTTTCCATTTGTATTCTTATCTTCTCTTAGCATAGTAACTTCACACTGTTGATGTTCTCTCAAAAGTTCTACATTCAATATTTCTTCTCTTACTACTTCTGGGGTAGGTTCTCTTCTCTCTTGCATGGATAGGTTCTTTAAGCCTTCTTGTGTTCTTTCAGCTTCAACAACTAAGTCTCCAGTCCTTAGTTTCTTTGAATTTTCCTCTTGTTCTTCTATTAGTCACGGTATTTTCTTGGCTATGAATTCCCTTAATTCTTTCTTCTTCTATTATGTGGCTTCCTCTTCTTCTTTCCTCTGGATCTGATCTTCCTCAATCCAAGTATTTCCTAACAAAAGTGCAAAAGGAGCATTGTTCTCAACAAACTTAATGACCTCAAAGTCTTCTTCAGTCGATGTTCCATGAGAAATCATAGGTACATGAGTAAGTCTTCCACATAGGGTTATCATCTTTCATTTAAACAAGCCTATCCCTCTTAATGAAGGACTCATAACAGGCTTTCCCAAAATTTCCCAAGTACTTTCTAGCATAATTTTCACCTATGTTTCCTCATCCAAGACACAGTGTATGTCGAAGTCTCCTATTCTTGTTTCTATGCACTGCTTTTCTTTTAAGATGTCTGGTAAACTAATGTCTCTGTAATCATTCAATGTTTCTTTCAACTGTAATAAAATAGTCTCTGATTATGTTTGATTCTCTAACATATCCTTAGTTTCTTGACCTTATTCATGGTTTTCTTGTCTCGGGTTCATCTTCTCAACTATATCAATCATTCTAGGGAAATCCAAAACCTCATGACCAACAAATTTACAACAAAGACAAATAGGACTGGTACCAGGGAATTCTTTAGCAAGATGTCACGGTCTTTTGCAATTATAACACAGTGTCAATCCTCTCTTTCTCTTAAATGATCCCCAACCTTTCCTGTACTATGCAATGGGATCACAGTGATGGACTTGCAATCTACAGAAATTCTTTTTAGGGTCCTACATCCATTTGTTAGTCCAAAAATTCTTTCTATGCATAGGAATAACATATCATTCACTATTTCTATCAAATCTATTCATATCAAATGTTCTCTCTTCTAATGGTGCCCTAGTTTTGAGATTAGGAACAAATCTATCAAACATACCTAGATACATACTTTTGAATAAAAAAATTCCACTTATCTTACCTTTATCAGAGCACAAAGATTTAATATCTTACCTCTTTCTTCATATCAGGCTTCCTTCTCTTAGCACAACGCTTCACAAGTCAAGTATAATACTACGCACTACAAAAACAGATCTACACACATAGATTTCTCTTTTCTTAATTTCCCAGCAATCACAGTTTCATGTCCCAGCAACAGTACCATTTGTTGGCACAGGGATAGACCCAGGGTTCAACGCTTCAACAACACACCAAAAAAAACCTAACTACTGGCCCTTTTGGCAACATCTGTGAAGAATATGAAGTCTCACTCGAGGTAGAGGTAGGGGGGTTGCAGGACTCAGGTGTCTGCAACCTAGATGGGACACAGATATGTGATCACAATACTTAACAAGTCACTTAGAAGTTAACATTCATTAGTCTTTAACCCTTATTCACATCGCAGGTTAAACCCTGATTACAGAACATCACAGTATTAATCAACATCTAAGTACATCTAACCATTCAGTACATAACATCCAAGCAGATATAACATTCATTCATACCTAAAGCACTAAGCATCAATAGATTTATCTATTACACATCAATATCAGTGCACTAATAAATACATAACCAGCATAAACAACATTGAACAAAGTACAATAACACAATATATATGTGGTTCACCCCAGTGTGGGGCTACATCCACCAAATCTTCTTCTCTTCTTTATTAGTCTCTTCAATATCCTTACAAACACCAAGCCACAAGGCCAGCTCTGCATAGGACAGGAGATCTGCGCGCACCTCGCCAGATCCTCCTTCCCCAAGTTAGCTCAAATCACAAAGACTTACACAATGTGTGCACAAATCACTTACAAAACTTTTGCACTTAGCTCTGCAAGCCTTAACACATCTTCTTGCACATAGCTAATATTAGCATTAAGCCATCGTCTCTCTAGGTCTCTCTTCTTACATATTCTAGCTACTTATTTATACATTACAAAAGAGGCATAAGAATGGGTAACCCCATGGGTCGACATCCTATGCCCGTTACATAAACCCAAAAACCCAAAAATCTTGCAAAAAGGGAGAGATCTCGCGATCTCTGCTTTGCCTGGGCACTCCGTCTTCAACTAGCCTGTCAAACTCCAAAAAATGGTCAAACACGACCAATGTTTCCACAAAACTTGGTCAAACGTGACCAATGTGCACTCCTTGCGCTTTCCTTCTTAAGTGTAACTAACACTTAACAAAGTGTTTTCTCTGTGCACTCCTTACACTATGAGCTTTTAAAAGACTCAGACTTAAATATTTTCCGAAAATTCTTCTGCGCACTCCTTGCGCTCTTCTTCCTTGAGACTTCCTCAACACTTGGATAAGTGATGGCCCTATTCACACTTTGCATGGGTCTTCCTCAAGCTTTTACACTCCACTGATTATATGTTCATTCTTTGCGCTTGCTCAGCGAGACTTCCCACTATATCTTCTGAACAAACAAGTCTAAAAATACTTTTCCCTCACACTCCTTGCGTGGCTCTCAGAGTATTCAATAACTCTGATGTTCCTTCCCTTGCACTATTCCTTCTGAGTTTTTGAACAATTCTGGTGTGCCCACCTAACACTCTCTTTTTTGAACTCGAAACAGAGTTCAAGTGCACTCCTTGCACTAGCTTCTTAGATTTTTCCAACTACTTTGGTTTGCACTCCTTGCACAAGCCTAAAGAGTCTAGAACTCTCATAAATTCAGACTGAGAATTTTATCTAATTCCTACAAAGGAAACATACTTTCACTCATGGAATTCACAAACATACTTAGTAAACATTCAAAAAAATTCAAAAAAATCTCAAAACATACACACATAAACTCATATGCAGGGAATTATTCTCTTTGTATTAATTTGAATATTCTTTACAGAGTGTACAAGACTAGGATGCAACATAGTATCAATTCTCTCTCTCAACAACTACCAACAACTCTCTACAACTCTCTTCAGCAAAAATAACAACAAAAACAACCTATTTTGGCATATGTTACATGCATTTATACAGGGAGGGGCTTCTCGAGCTTTCCCTCCAGACTACCTACCACTTTCATATCCCATAAAAGTATCTTATCCCTAAGGTTTATTAAAATTAAATGGGTATGTACAACACATATATGAGACCATTCTCCATATCTATACAATCCTACAACTATTAAAATC
>JZKD02S0201121.1:0-18348 GCA_000966675.3 Picea glauca | reverse complement strand
TAGTTGATGATGTTGGTACATATTGATGAGTCATAGTTGATGAGTAGTTGACACATGATTGGTACATACTTGGTACATGGTTGGATGCAATTTTTTATGGTACAGGTTGATTACAAGTTCTTTGATACAGGTTGGTGCATGGTTGATGCACTTGTTTATGGTATAGGTTGATTACAGGTTGAGGTACAAGTTGATGCATGGTTCAGATTTATTGGTACATGTTTACAATGGTATATCTCACAGTGATAGTGTGACAGTGGTTCCATCATTCTACATCTACTTCAGGGTGGCATGATAGGGCAAGGACAGGTGGTTATAGCCACCTTTCGGTTGTAGCCGAAGAACATAGGGGGGTGTAGATGGATAACATAGGGGGTTGTAGCCGGAGAAACTAGGGGGTTTGAGCCTCCTTCCAATTGCAGCTGGAAAACAAAGCAAGTTGGTGCTTCTAAGGAATGTAATTCTTCAAGACATATAAGAAAAAACATTCTGTGGTTTTCTCCCGATTTGGGTTTCCACATAAAACATGGGTGTACTTTGTATGTGTTTGATTGTTTATTTCTTACTGCTCATTATTGGATAATAATTCTACATTGATATAACATTTAAAGAAAAAGGATTATAATTACGTTATTACGGATTCACCCCCCCTCTCAGTAATCCAACAAAGGATATGGGTGTTCATAGGTAGTGGAACAACATTACATGGATTTGAAAATACCTATGTTTACAGTAAAGAATCATGGATTGCATTACAAAAATATAAACCTAAGTTACGGTTACAGGAAGGAAATTTATTTTATTGTTGCAGGAGAAAATTGTTATCTAGGAAAGAATTCTTGTAGAATTTAAATCACTCACAATATAAACCAAAAAATGCTTCAATGATCTATTCAACCAGACATTATCAATTATTCCAATAAGATGTATAAGGTGTATCAACAATCAATAAACACACTACATGATATTAAAACACACACTTCTCATGATAATTCACACATCAACCAAATCAATTCATCAATTAATTAAACATGCATAAGAAAGCATCTGTATTAGCAAATTTGTTTAAATGTTTCAGCAAATGAAAATTCTTGCAAAATCTAAATGTTAAGATAACATAACAAGTTGATCTTTGTTGGAAGTGGGCCCTTTCCTCCTTCACAGTCGACTAGAAGTAACTCAAATCTCACAAAATAATTGCTCAAGAATTTCTGGAAGCTGTCGAATTTCTCATTAACTGTAAAATTAAATATTACAAAATATTGTTATGTTTCTCATACAATTCTTATGCCAATACAAGTTCTTAACCCCCCCACAAATGTTCGAATTCCCCCTTTTTAAAGATTCTATATTCCCTAAATAGGAAATGATATCTCTTTATGCGGAACAGTCTTAAGAATCAAAGATTCTAAAGTTGTTAACGATATTTTAGAAACATTCCAGAAATAATGCAACCGTGAGATCATTCACAAGGTTGTTTGGCATGTGGTCTTCTATTCTTGATCAGATAAGTTGGATGATTCGTCGTGCCTATTTAAGTTCTCCCATTGAGCTGGTGAATGGCATTTGACCTGATCTGAAGTGGTGGATCAACGATTGACTGTGTATCATCACATGATACTCGAAGTCCCATGTTTCAAAAAATTTTGAAACTACATGCAACTCTTATTAATTTAATGAATAAATTTCCAAATAAAGCAACGTTACTCTACTTTTCATATATAATATGTATGAATATGAAAAAATAAATAATATGCTTTACCTACTTCCAAAGGGAATAATCTGGTATCAATGATAATAGTATGAATGGATTAATATAGGAAAAAGGAACAATAAAGTAGTGGAAAAAAGGGTCATTTCCATCACCCAACATCTTCCCCCAACTGCTCCATTCCATGTCCTCATGTAATCCTATCTAATCTGATTCTGAGTCTGAAAACAATTTCCTTCTATGAATATTGGAGATGTTATATGATGACTCTATTTTGGTTCCTGCATGTCTGAATTCATTATTCCATATAACTTCTTCCCAACATTGCTTCTCAATCTTATTTGGCATCTTATACACTGACTAATATGTGTTCATATGCATCCAAATAAGTGGAAAATGAAACTTCATCCCTAGCCACTTTGATCCACAATTTTGAAGGCAGTTTATATATCCTGGAACTTGAGATAAAGTTTGTATAAAATTATCATGATTGTATGGTTCCTTTTTCTTTAAGGAATCAATGGCTATTTCCCATCTTAATCTACTACCTTCTACTACTAAAGATTGTTGATCAACAATAGTTCTTTGACATCGTTATATTACCTTTTTGTGAAGGGCCTCTACACTATTCAACCTTTCTGGAGATTAAATAAATTTTTGATGAGTTGTAATAGCAGAGATAGAGCTTTGCAATTCACTTCTAATCCATAATGTAAATGCTCCTTCATTAGTGTGGACCATTTTAAAATCATTCAACCATGTGACATGATTGTTGACAAAAGAGGTGAATGGTCGAAGTTGAATGTCCCCTACAAAATGTGTCATATTGAATCTTCTTTCTAGTTGATAGGAATGATCATGTAAATAAAGTTCACAAAGAAAATGTTGATTTGTTATACCACTTTGAAACAAAGTTTCTAAAAATTCAGGGACCAAAGTGATTTTGTATGGTTGATCTTCCATAATGGATTTCATATTGAAAAGAATCAATCTTTCATATAAGAAAACAGAGTAAGAGTGATCTGGGATATTTTCATCGAGTGAATTATAAAGAATTGGATTAAATGAGAATAAATTAAAGTGCACCATTAAAGAAGGAAAATATCAATAATGAAGAGACATAAGCATCAAATATGAACCCAAAACTTGATAACGGAGTTTGTCCACGGTGGACTATGTCTTTGGGTCCTACTCTCAAATGGGTAGGATCTTTCATTAACTCATCAAAATAATTTGGAAAAATACATAAGTATACCTCATTCTAAAATCAAGCTGCAGAAATAACGATTAGATCAGAAAACAGACAACACCATTGAATCTGTGGCATCGAATTACCCAAAAATGATTGTCCCCATGCCTTGATATGACTCTGGAACTCCCCATCCCAAGAAGAAATTTGTCTCGGTTTTTGTGCCCCTATGCAACCTACAATTAATGACTGTAATGCATTGAAAAATGTGCCCAAGGCCATACCACACATGCGCCTCCTCCATAGGGCTTGGCGGACTTAAAATTTAAGTAATTTCCGCGGGCGTTGATAACAATAGAGGTCGTTGGCCTATTGGTTTGGGCATGAATGTAAAGGCGTAGTATGGGGAGGAGGTCCTGTCGAGCACTCAACAAACCCTAAAAAGCCTTATCAATTTTTTCTCACTTTTTGGGTACCACTTGGTCTTCTACACTGTCTGACTCGATTTCATGTTGGGAAATGTTTTGTCTTTTTTTATTTTCTTGACTCTCATCACCTATCCAAGTTTGTTTTAATTTGTGAAACCCAATGACTAAAATACCTTAACACCTAAAGTAAGAATCGACAACCAAACACTGTACCCAACGTGCTCAGGTTCAACATCAGAAGCAATTCAAGTAAATATAGGAACCACTCAGAAAACAATAGTCGTCGAGCGTTGATCTTCATCGGGCATCAACATAAGGAGTTTTTTCTTTGCATTAAGTTTTTCATATAAAGGTTTGATAGATAGCCAATCCCTCTTCGACATCGGTAAAATACGGGGAGGATAGACGTTAGCAAAGAACGAAAAGAAATCGTCAATAGCCGATTCCCGACACACTTTATCAGAATTGGGGAAAAACTAGAAGGATCATAGAAAACATTTTGACCACGATAAAGTTATCCCTGATTGCCTATCCCCAATGCATTTTCGTCATTGGGACTTTTTCGAAGGAGTCGATCCAAGAGCGCTTTGGTAGGCTTATCGCCGATCACCAATACTTGACACTTTTTCGAAATCGACAAGGTGAGGTGTGTTTTAGAACAAATATATTAAGGAAAGTCCCAATTTCAATTAATACAAGCGAATTAAGTCACCAATATCCAACGCCACATGTCTTTACCAGGTAAGAAGGTCATACGATCTAGTTGTATCCTAAGTCATTCTTGGTAACCTAGATCCTAGTCACACCTTTGAGTCAACACTATATGATAAGATCGATTGGCATTAGAGATTTTGCAGGAGGATATCAACGAAAATGTTCATAGCATGACCTGATCCCCAATCCACCCACTGAAAGGGTGACATGACATGACATTTTCATCATTAGATACAATCGGATTCTAGACATTTAAGAAGCTAATTAATACCCGAGTGATGCAGGAGCATCGTCAACAAGCGCGAGTGGAGGATAGCTGAATATACACCAATGCACATTTTGAAGACACTTTTGAATTTCAAAAAGAAGAACCATTAATGTAATAGATGGAGGGATGTACTTGATTTTAATGTTTTGGAGATTGTAATACAGATCTTGAGTGTTCTCTCTCATCTGTCGGTTGTGGACATTTATTGTAATAAATGTAAAGTAGATGGTAGTATTTAATTTCAATAAGATAGCTTAAGGTTGTAAGGGGGAAAACACAAGAAGACTCCCTCGTAGATGTATTGTATTATCATTCTCTCATTGTAGGAGTTGTAGAGAAAGAGAGCATAGGAGAGCAAAGAAGAATAGAAATTGTAGAAGTTGTATGAGAAGATAGATTTTGTTGTTGAGACCATGTACAGAAGCACTTGAATTAATATAGGAATGCTTTGATCCAATTTCATGGTGTGTTATAGTTGTTGTGTGTATCTATTTAATGGTATGTTTACAACTTGCTCATGTTCTCTGTTATGCATTTGTTTCAATGCTACATGTATGTAATTTCATGTTGAATGTATGAAGTCTGTGAGAAGAGTATAAGTTTCAATTGTTTCTCTTCTTGGGAATTCTTGCAAGGAGTGCAGTGAAAGTCTGTGTTGGCCCTTGACCAAGTTTTGGAGATCCCTTGTTATTTTTGACCTATTTTGGGACTTCGACAGGATGTCAAAGGTGGAGTGCAAGTCGAAGAAGAGATCATGGAATCTTGGCCCCTTTTTAGGGATTTTTGGGTTTTGGGCTTATGTAATGGGTATGGGGATGTCAGCCCATGGGTTTACCCATGTTTAGGCCCATTTTGTAATGTATAAATATATGTCTAGGTGATGTAGGAAGAGACACGAAGGATGATATAGACATATGTGTGATGATGTGCTAAGTGCAAGTGATAATTGTACATGCTTTGTGCATAATGTGTGAATACTTGCAAGGTTACGTGCAAGTGACTATAAGATATTGTGAAAAGGCTTTGTGTTGTAACCTAGCTCGAGGAAGGAGGATCTAGATGAGTGCACATAGATCTCTTGTGCAAATGATTGACTGAAGATAATAAAGAGAAGAAGAGTTGGTGGATGTAGCCCCAGGCTGGGGGTGAACCACATATATCCTTTGTTATGGTTTCTTTGTGCATTGTGATTGTTTTATTGTTCATATGGTTAATGATGAGTGTAGTAATGTATGCTTAGATGGACATGATATGATATCTCAATGCTTAGTGATGTGAATGAATGTTAGATATGATATGTTTCCTTATGCTAAGGGTTTAGATGTGGTATATCTGAGTGAATACTACATTGCTCTGTAATTAGGGTTTTGGCTACGAAGTAAATATAGGCTAGAGACTAATGAATGATAATTGCTAAGTGTTATGTAAAGGTGTTGTAATTACAGATCTATGTCCCATCTAAGGTTGCAGACACTAGATTCTTGCAACCACCCCTTTCTCTACCTCGGGTGAGACTTCATCTTCTTTGTAAGTGTTGTCGAAAGGGCCAGTATTTAGGGTTTTGTTGGTGCGTTGAACCCTGGGTCTTCCCCTGTGCCAACAAATGGTTCCATTGTCGGGCCCTGAAACTGTGATTGCTGGGAACCGAGGAAAAGAAAGAAAGCTTTGTGTGTAGATATGTTGCTTGACTTGTGAAGATATGTGCTAAGAAAGGAAGCAGATATGAAGAAAAGAGGTAAGATATGAATGCTTTGTGCTCTGAAAGAGGTAAGAACAATGAAATTTTTTAAGATTTGAAAAGCTTTGTGCCCTGAGAAAAGTAAGATAAGTGGAAATTTTTGTTTCAAAAGTATAGATCTAGGTATATTTGATAAATTATGTCCTAGTATGAAAACTAGGTTATGGTTAGAAGACAAAAGGTTTGATATGAGTAGATCTGATGAAATGTATGTTATCCCTATGCATAGAAAGAATGTTTGGACTAACAAACAAATGCAGGATCCTAGGAAGAATTTTTTGCAGGTTAATTACTGTGACCCTAGTGCGCAGTACGGAAAACATTGGGGATCATTTAAGAGAAAGAGAGGATTAACGCTTTGTTACAGTTGCAGAAGATCAAGCCATATTGATAAGGATTTCCCTGATAGAAGACCTAGTTGTCTTTTTTGTAAAGCTATGGACCATGAAGTTTTGGACTTCCCTAGAATGATTGCTAAGCTTGAAAGAATGAATATGAGACCAGAAAAAATCGAGGAAGGCCAAGAAACTAAGACCATGGTAGAACCCCAGAAAGAATCAGAGACTGTATTAATACGAATGAAAGAAACCCTGAATAACCACAAAGATATCAACTTATCAGAGATATTCAAAGAAAAAAAACTTATAGAGGCAAGAATAGGAGACTTCAACATTGATTGTGTTCTGGATGAGGAAACACATGTGAATGTCATGACAAAAAGTTCCTTCATTAGAAGGAATAGGATTATTTAGAGGAAAATTGATAACCCTATGTGGAAGACTTACCTAGAACTCTATGCATGCTCATGGAACTTCGACAGAGGAAGAATTTGAGGTTGTTAAATTCATTGAGAACAATGCCCCACTTGCTATGTTATTAGGAAAACCCTGGATTGAGAGAGATTAGATCTAGAGAAAAGAAGAAGAGGCCTTGGAACAAAAAAATAAAGAATTAAATTATTTCATGATTAAGAGAATAGCGCACTTGATAGAAGAACATGGGGACAAGTCGAAGCAACTTAGGACCAGAAACTAGGTTGTTGAAGCTGAAAAAACGCAGGAAGACTTGAAGAACCTATCCATACAGGAAAGTAGAGCACCTACCCCAGATAGAAAAGAAGTATTACCCTTGAAACCTATGACATAATCTCATCAGTGCGAAGTTACTATGTTGAGTACAGATAAGAATCATAATGTAAAGAGGAATACCAAGATGCATATCACAGGGAAGAAAGCTAGAAAGCTCAGTAAGAAGAGAGAAAAGATAGAAAATATGCAGGAGGTTCTGGAGGAGACTTCACAGAAGGTAGGTTTGCAAAACTGAAACTTCGTCTGGATATCAGAACAACTTCAAGTGGCACTTCTCCATGGCGGAGCGATATGACCATTGGAAGCATTATAATCATCCTCGAGTGGTTAGAAAAACAATTATGGCCAAAAATCTCGCCATTGGGTCATTGGGACCGTGCCGTAACGGACAAAATTGCATTGATGAAGGATTTTCACCCATTGGAGAGATTCGTTACACCGTTGTCTACTTATTCCGTCGACTTTTTCACCGAGAATACTTTTTCAAATTGTATCCACGCCAATGAGAGAACTCATTGTTTTTGTGCTATGTTTAATAAGACTCCGCCACATGTTTTATTATATTGAACGGTTGTTCATCGACCTGAGTATCCGATATCAAGCGTGTATGTCAAATGAAATCAACGTAGTTGAAAAGTTTGTAGAAGAATTCTTAATCGATCTAATGGCTGAAAAAGTAATGTCTGCATGGATTCAAGCTTCATTGATGAGAGGAGTGCAAGCCTATCTATCAACTGCTCACGGATATGGACCATCCCGAGCTTCATCCGAGAAAATAACCAAGCATCGAGATGACTTGGTGAATGCAAAGTTGATCCCGTCTATCCTGCCCGACTACATCCCACCCTTGGTTGGCACAGTGAGTCATGACTGTGTCCCCCGTGACTTCGATTACACCCTGGTTACTATGTACCTCTCGAAGGGGATACGTGCAGTTCAAACCCATCTAGACAAGATCATGAAATTAAAATTTAGTGACTTCAACCTAGGGGATTGTAAGAACCACAACATGCTCGCCCCTCATAGGTACTTGACTAGGACGAAGGGGAAGAACTCAAGGATAATCCCCCAACCATAGACCATGAACCTCGCGTAGTCCACTATCTTGAACATGATGAAGATACCACATTTTGGAAGGCACTAGGAAGTTAATGCATGTGTTAAACTCCTATTGTCATGCTACCATGGCGGCTATCTGTGGCTAGAAAAACGCATCACCATTGACCCAATGCTAATACATAGGATCATTGGATTGAGCATGCAGGGACCAGACTCACAAGACTTCTACCTAAGGAAGGCTGCAGATCGTGCCCTGGCACAGAGGATTAAGGATAACTATGGCGATGTAGAAAAGGGTACACGAGGCTACAAGGTAGCCTCCATCCAGAATGGCGTAGTGTGCTTGGCCTACCAGCTGATCGCAGGGAAGCTAGTGGGAAAGAACAGACCTACACAGGTCACAGGGTTTATTGTTGACCTCATTGGAAAATGTGTAGAAGGACTACAAATGAATTGGGTAAAGTACTTAGTCAACCAGTTAGAATTGGATTTTCGTGAAGCTTAGGATCGGGGCTATGAGTTCCACTTTAGCTGGCTCCTGATCCTCATCACGTTTACAGCTTGGGAGAATCTGGAAGGTGCGACTTTCCCCAACATTGAGCCATTTGAGCTGCTCGCTTCGAAGTTCACCATGCTCTGATATTCAAGCGATATGGGAAAACAGTGGCAGTCGAATGTAGTATTTCATACCTACTATCTTCAGTTAAAGAGGGCCATTGAGGCTATCCCTCGTATGACGCCAAACAACCTACACCAGTTCAATCCCCTTATGAACTTTCGTGCATATCGACATTTTACTTATATCACTACACGGACAGACAAGCGTAAAGAAGAACTTTAGTCATAATATAAGCTCACAGAAGAGGACCTAGAAGAGATAACTAAGGACTGGCCTGTAGAGATCCTTATCCCTATTGACCCTACAGAATTGTCCAATCCCAAACTAATTGGAAGCCTAGAGGCAACTCGTGAAGAACATGACACACCTAGAACCAACAGAAGGAAGAAGATAGAAGAGGTACAAAACACGAGCAGTGCATTAGAAGAAACTACTTCAAAATCACCTGGAGGAGGAGGTAACGAAGAAGTAGATAAAGAAGAGAAAAATGGGAAAGAAGATCAGAAGAAGCAAGGTGAAGTAACACCACCTAGGGATCCCGTTGATGAGACTGATCCATCTAAGAAAAGAAAGGTTTCTCCCATGAAACCTATCTCGCGGAAGAATTCTAGATCTAGTAAGACCAAGTTGCAAACTGTGCTCGTGCTCGATGAATTCGACTTCATCATTTCATCCATATTATATTCCTCATAGGACATTTTTAATAACAACAAATCCAAACAAGAAACCATATATGATAGAATTGAGACAGAGCTGAGAGGAGTTCAGCAAGCCCTTCACTCTAGCTGCGCAGTGTCCACTTCTCCCCCACCATCAGAAGAACCAGAGTTGGGAGACAAGCCTGCCCAACTCCGCAGAATATCCAATGTGACCGAAGCTCACCTTCGTCATGCCCAAGAAGAAAAGGAATAGGCCATGGTGGCCCTGAAACAAGCATAAGAAGCGTTGATAGAGAAACATAGGATTGTGCAGTAAGAGAAGGCTACCCTCCAGTCAAAATTAAAAGAAGAGAAAGCACAAATACAATGAGAGAAAGAACAACTACTCGCCCAATAGGTTGGAGTAAAAGAAGTAGTCAACAGAGCACTTAGCTCTATGACGAGCTTAAAGAAAAAGGAGGAAGACCCAGTAGAGCATCAAGTAGCGAAGATCGTTGAAGCCATTCAACAACTTCAATAGATAATAATATATCTAGATCTAGAGTCAATGCCAAACACTCTGAAGGATGTGAGGGATCAAAGAGAAGAAATTTCTCAGAGTGTAGTTGAGAGAATCAAGACCTTCTCCATGGAATGTAAACAACTCAGTGATCGCAGTGCGCAAACTTATGAACGACTTACTGAGGATCTTGAACTAAATACACTGGAGTCCCAACTCCAGGAGGCAAAGTAGAAAGCAACAATGGTACAGGAATAGTTGAAGCTCTTGTCTGCAGTTGAAAGAATGAAGAGATCCCAGGAAAAATGTACTATTCAACAAAAATTCCATGCCATGCAGAGCAGAGTCATGGAAGTGACTCAGAGGCACCAACCAATCCAGGATGCAGCTTGTCAACTGTTTGAGGAGATTGAAGGATGAGGAGAAGAACTAGAGAAAGTAATCACTACACTTGAGAAACGCTTGGAAGGACCGATGAACAAAGTAGTTCTTTAGGATTTCATTGAGCATGAGGCCTTGGTGCAACAATAGGTCAAAGCAGCTCGAGCCAAGCTTGAGGATTTTGAGGAAGAATTAACCAAAGGAGAGTGACTCAGGATGAGTCACAGTTGAGTGTTGGGGGCCTATTGGCCCTTGACCAAGTTTCGAAGATCCTTGGTTAGGTTTGACCTATTTTGGGACTTCGATAGTCTATCAAAGGAGGAGCACAAGTCGAAGTAGAGATCGCGGAATCTCGGCCCCTTTTTAGGGATTTTTGGGTTTTGGGCTTATGTAACGAGTATGGTGATGTCGACCCATGGGTTTACCCATGTTTAGGCCCATTTTGTAATGTATAAATAGATGTCTAGGATATGTAAGAAGAGACACAAAGGATGATATAGATATCTGTGTGATGATGTGCTAAGTGCAAGTGATAATTGTACATGCTTTGTGCATATTGTGTGAATACTTTCAAGGCTAAGTGCAAGTGAATATAAGAGATTGTGAAAAGGCTTTGTGATGTAACCTAGCTATGGGAAGGAGGATCTAACTGAGTGCATGCATATCTCTTGTCCTATGCGGAGTAGGATCTTGTGGCTCTATGCTTGTAGATGATTGACTGAAGATAATAAAGAGAATAAGAGTTAGTGGATGTAGCCCTAGGCCGGGGGTGAGCCACACATATCCTATGTTATGGTTTCTTTGTGCATTGTGATTGTTTTATTGTTCATATGGTTAATTCTTAGTGTAGTAATGTGTGCTTAGATGGACATGATATGATAGCTCAGTGCTTAGTGATGTGAATGAATGTTAGATCTGATCTATTTCCTTATTCTAAGGGTTTAGATGTGTTAGATTTGAGTGAATACTACATTGCTTTGTAATTAGGATTTTTTCTACAAAGTAAATACAGGCTAGATACTAATGAATGATAATTTCTAAGTGTTCTGTTAAGGTGCTATAATCATAGATCTATGTCCCAGCTAAGGTTGTAGACATTGGAGTCCTGCAACCACCCCTGCCTCTACCTCAGGTGAGACTTCATCTACTTCGCAGGTGTTGTCAAAAGGGTCGGTAGTTAGAGTTTTTTTGGTGCGTTGTTGAAGTGTTGAACCCTGGGTCTGCCCCTGTGCCAACAATCAGCAAGGAGTGCGTTGATAAGTTTTCTGAGTTTTAGCCCAGAAAGATTAGGAGAGATACCATTGATCTTATACCAGCAGAAGTGCAAGTATAGAACAAAGACGTGCAATATGTCCACAGGCCGGGTTGAGTCTTAGAATTTTCCAACCCAGGTGAGTGGTTGAAGAACTTATGTTGCAAAGGAGTGCATGAAGTTGGAGTTTTCAAATAACCAGAGGTTATCGTGAAGCCAAAAGGAGTGCGTGCAGGATTCCTTAGAATCCAGGAGTTTGCAGTGAGAATCCAAGCTCAGGAAGGATAGATATTCAAAGAAGTTCAAATGAGGACTAGGGTCGAAATCACCCTAAGGAATAAAGATCAGGAGGGATAGCGATTCATCAATCTAAGGGAAGATCGAATTGTTTTTTTCTTTTGTGGGAAAGAGATTTTGAAAATCGGGAAGTCGAGAGTTGAAGGTTTGAAGGAGAGAGCCATATTACAACATCAAGGAACATGAAGTCTCGATTCACGGAGAGTATACCTATACCATTGGATCACATGAGATAGTGGACCATCGATCTGGCATGAGTAGAACTCAGGTTTCCGTGTTCAGAAGAAAGGAGATGAGATAAATTTCGATATTCATGAAGCGCAAGGTCCCGAAGTGTTTGGGAGTTGGGCCCCAAGTCATAGCTTGAGGTCACACCATCGAAGGATAAAGGGGGGGCCTAGCATTCTCTAAGCTCTAATTCGGAGTTTGATGATTGGAAGAGTCAGGGAAACTTGCAATAGAACACTCGAGGTCACAAAGTCGCGAAGTTCCTTTTGGTTAGGCATGTGGTCACAACCAATGGTCATGTGGAGAGGAAACTTACTCATAGTTCTTATTTTCACGGGTTTAGTTTCGTAAAAGGACCTGTGAATTTGTTTTTGTGGAGATTCCAGTTGGGACCTAGAGAGTTGCTTCAGCTTGGGAATAGAGGAAGATCCATAGACTAGGAGGTCAGGAAACCTTGCTGAGGTAGGGGTTCTACATCAGGTGGTATCATAGATTACAACTATTATTTTATGTAAAGAGAACACAGAGGACAATTGTGATTTAAATTCTATTTGGTGGACTTTGAAACAATGCTGCCAAGGAGACGTCCATAAAGAAATTTACTTGATCTAGTCGTGGAGAGGAAAATGAGAGAAATTAGTGCTCAATTAGATGCTATGGAGACAAAAAAGAGACAAACACCTGATACTGAATATATCAGTGAGGTTGAAAGCGAGAACAAAGAAGGAGCAGAAGAAGCTGTAGCCGAAGATGTTGTAGAGGAATGTTTTCTAAAAGTTGTTGTAGCAATGGGTTCCAGAGAGAAATTGGACATCCCAAGGTATGAAGACAACTTGGACGTTGAGGAGCTGCTAGATTGGTTTAGATCTCTAGAAAAATACTTCGAATATGAGGATGTTGAAGAAGATAAGAAAGTTAAGAACGTTGTCACTAGACTGAAAGGACATGCAACATTGTGGTGGGATGAACTGCAGGAAGATAGATGTTGCAAAGGAAAACAAAGAATTAAAAGCTGGGATAGAATGGTAGAAAAGATGAAATCCAAATTCATACCCAAAGATTATCAAATCAATATGTTTCAAAGAATGCATAATTTGAGACAGAAAGGGATGACAGTGAAGGAATACACTGAGGAATTTTACAGACTTAACATCAGATTTGGTCATCGTGAGAGTGATGATGAAAATGTCGCCAGATATATGAATGGCCTGAGATATGCGATTAAGAATGAGAAGAGCATGGTGACAATAAAAAATGTGGAAGATTCTTATTAGGTTGCTCTGAAGGTTGAAGAGAAATTGGCCCAAAAGCAAGGTCAAAGGGGAAGAGGTAGAATTCAAAGTAGAGGCAAAGCAATTTCCCAGGATAGAGTACAAAAGCCTAAGGATGAAAATAATAAACCTCATAACCACCTAGAAAGGGGAGGAAGCTCACAAGGGAGACAATATGCCAATAGGAACACTTTTCCTCGAGCAAGAGGAAGAGGAAGAGACAAAGGAGGTAAAGTAAAGTGTTTTGTCTGTGGGAAGATATGACACAAGTATTGGGAATGTCATGATAGAAAAAGAGATGGAGGAGGAAAATCTCACATTTCATAAGTGCAAAGGAGAAATGTTGAGGCAGAAGATGTAGAAAGTGGAAAATCCTTAATGATGAGGAAGATTCTCTTGAAGCCAGAGAAAGAGATGGGGAATCCAATCTAGAGGAATAGTTTGTTTAGGACTGCTTGCAAAACCAAATATAGGGTATGCAAGGTGATAGTTGACAATGGAAGAACGGATAACTTAGTATCCACGGAGATGGTGGAGAAGATGGAATTGGAGACAGTTTCACATCCAAGTTGGTATAAAGTTTCGTGGTTGCAAAAAGGACATTAGGTAACAGTCACTAAACATTTTTTAGTTAAATTTAAGATAGGGGGTTATAGATATGATATTTTATGTGATGTAATTCCCATGGATGTCTGTCATCTTTTGTTGGGGAGGCCTTGGCAATATGAAATTTTTTTTATTCATGATGAAAGAAAGAACACTTACACTTTGGAAAAGAATGGTAGGACACATATGTTGCTTCCAATTGAAGACAAGAAGGCGAAAGTAGAAGAAAGAAATAATGTACTTCTCATGAGTGGGAAGGAACATATTGATGAAGTCAAGAAATATGAGGAAATGAAGTTTGTTGTGGTTAGGAAACCTAGAGTCATCTTGACCAGTACCTCGATAGATGATCTACCTTAGAAAATTTAGGAACTGCTGGAGGATTTCGCTGATATAGTGGTGGACGATTTTCCTTGTTGATTACCGCCCATCAGAAGTATAAGCCATCACATTGACCTTATACCAGGAGGGATTTTACCAAACAAAGCAACGTATAGATTGATGGTGCAGGAGAATGAAGAGGTTAAGAAGCAAGTCCAGGATTTAATGGATGAAGGGTTGATTAAAGAAATCTTGAGTCCATGTGTTGTACCAATAGTGTTAAGTCCGAAGAAGGATGGTGGATGGAGAATGGGTATAGACTCGAGGGCTATAAACAAAATCACCATCAGGTATAGATTTCCTTTACCCAGGATGGATGACTTGATGGATTGCTTGAGTGGGGAAAATGTTTTTTCAAAAATTGATTTGAAAAGAGGATATCATCATATTAGAATGAGGGAAGGTGATGAATGGAAGACAACATTCAAGATGAATGAAGGACTGTATGAAAGGCCTGTCATGCCATTGGGCTTGATGAATGCACCAAGTAATTTTATGCGATTGATGAATGAAGTCTTGTCATATTTCATTGTAAAGTTTGTAATTATATATACTGATGATATATTGATCTTCAGTAAGACCGAGGAAGAGATTTGAGGTATTTAACTTCAGTGATGAGGAGGTTGCAACAAGAGGATTTGATGATAAATCTAAAGAAGTCATCTTTCATGAATACAAAGCTTATTTATTTAGGTTTTGTGATCTCTTAAAATGAGTTGACGATGGATCCGGAGAAGGTAAAAGAAATCAAAGAATGGTCATTGCCAATGAATATCTTTGAAGTTAGAAGCTTCCATGGACTAGCCAGGTTTTATAGGAAGTTAATCAGAAATTTTAGTGGGATTTGTGCACCAATGATGGAAACAGTCAAGAAGAGACATAAATATTTTCATTAGACAGAGGAAGCAGAGAAAAGTTTCAAGTTGTTGAAAGAGAAGATAACTGAACAACCAGTTCTGGTTCTGCTAGATTTTAGTAAAACATTTCAAGTGAGATGTGACGCAAGTGGATTTGCGATTAGAGTAGTATTAAGTCAAGACAATATACTAGTTTCATACTTCAGTGAGAAACTGGATGAGACCAAGAAGAATTACTCCACTTATGATAAAGAGTTTTATGCAGTCATACAAGCATTGAAGAAATGGAGACACTACCTGGTTCCAAAATAATTTGTTTTCTATAGCGACAATCAGGCCTTACAATTTATAACCAGACAGGAGAAACTGAACCAGAAACATGAAAAATGGGTTGAGTTTATGTAGAACTTTACTTTTGTTATAAAGCACATTTCTGGAAATGCTAACAAGGTTGTTGATGCATTGAGCAGGAAATGTTTGATTCTGCAGGAGTTTTGAGTGAAGACCTTAGGTTTTGATAGCCTTAAGGAAATGTATAGAGATGATTCAGATTTCAAGGATGCTTACGAAGCATGTGAGAATCCTATTTTAAGATATAGAAGCCGATGGATTGAATATTTAATTTAGGATGGACTGCTATTCAAAGGAAATCAGTTGTGTATCCCAAAGAGTTCTATGCGAGAAAACCTTTTGAAGGAAAAACATAGTGGGGGATTGGCTGGACATTTTGGTCATGATAAAACATTTGTGCAACTGAACAGTTTATACTATTGGCCAAGAATGAGGACAGATGTGCATAAATTTTTCAACAAGTGTAAGATTTGTCAACATGCAAAAGGAAAAAGATAGAATATAGGGTTGTATCAACCATTGCCAATACCAGAGAGTTTGTGGGACGCGGTAAGCATGGATTTTGTGTTGGGACTGCCAAGGAAATAGAGAGGTTGTGATTCCATATTTGTGGTAGTTGATATATTTTCCAAAATGGAACATTTCATTCCATGTCAAAATACCAATGATGCAACCCACATTGCAAACTTGTTTTTCAAAGAAGTTGTTTGAATTCATGGGTTACCCAAGAGTATTGTTTCGGACAGAGATACCAAATTTGTTCATCATTTCTAGAGGACACTATGGAAGAAGCTGGCGACGAATTTTTCTTTTGTCTCAGCATATCACTCTCATATGGATGGACAAACTGAGGTAGTAAATCGAAATTTGGGGGACTTATTAAGGAGTTTAGTAACTGAACATCACAGTCAGTGGGATCAAATTTTTCCACAAGCAAAATTTTCATATAATGACTCACCTAATAGGAGCACGAGACATAGCCCATTCCAGATACTGTATGGAATGCAGCCAAGAGGATTATATGATTTGAGAGCTTTAGATAAGAATGATTTTAGGAGTGCTGGAGTGGAATATTTTGCAGCAGAGATGCAAGATCTCCACAGTAAGATTAAAGAGCGGTTGCAAAGTTCTAACTAGGAATATAAGTGCAGAGATTATCATCATAGAAGAGAGCTTCAATTTTAAGTGATATATTTAGTCTTAGAACACCTCAAAAAAGAAAGGTTCCCAAGGGGAACATATAATAAGTTGAAGATGAAGAAGATAGGGCTGTGTAAGATTTTGAGGAAATTTGAGGCAAATGATTATGAGATAGAATTTCCAGATGATGTGGGCATATCACCCATATTCAACATAGAATATATGTACCCTTATAGAGAAGATGAAAAAAATGGAACAAAGAATCATAAGAAAATTCAGTGGGTCAAACAGATGCCTGTAGCTGAAAATATGCAGATGGAAAAGATCATTGATCAGAGAGTTAGCAAGAAAACCCGGAGGAAGACATATCTTGAATATATGGTAAAGTGGAAAGGACACCCAAATGAGGATGAAAGTTGGGAAAGTGGAGTAGATATCCAAAAACATGGACAGACGATGCAGGAGCTCATGGACAGGAGTCCATGAATTTTTTAGCCAGAGGAGTATGATGTAGGAGCATCATCAGTAAGCATGAGTGGAGGACAACTGGATATACACCAATGTGCATTTTGAAGACACTTTTGAATTTCAAAAAGAAGAACCATTAATGTAATAGCTGGAGGGATGTAATTGATTTTAATGTTTTGGGGATTGTAATACAGATCTTGAGAGTTCACTCTCATCTGTCGGTTGTGGACATTTATTGTAATAAATGTAAAGTAGATGGTAGTCTTTAATTTTGATAAGATAGCTTAAGGTTGTAAGGGGGAAAACACAAGAAGACTCCCTTGTAGATGTAATGTATTATCATTCTCTCATTGTAGGAGTTGTAGAGCAAGAGAGCATAGGAGAGTAGAGAAGAACACAGATTGTAGAAGTTGTATGAGAAGATAGTTGTTGTTGTTGAGACCATGTACATAAGCACTTGAATTAATATAAGAATGCTTTGATCCAATTTCATGGTGTGTTATAGTTGTTGTGTGTATGTATTTAATGGTACATTTATATCTTGCTCATATTCTCTGTTATGCATTTGTTTCAATGTTGTGTGTATGTGATTTCATGTTGAATGTGTGAATTCTATGAGAAGAGTATAAGTTTCAATTGTTTCTCTTCCTGAGAATTATTAAAAGGAGTGCAGTGAAATTCCACAAGGAGTGCGTTGATAGGTGTTTTGATTTTTAGCCCAGAAAGATCAAGAGAGATACCATTGATATTATACCACCAGAAGTGAAAGTATAGCACAGAGTCGTGCAAGGTGTGTGTAGGCTAGGTAGAGTCTTAGAATTTTCCAACCCAGGTGAGTGGTTGAATAACTTGTGTCACAAAGGAGTGAACGAAGTTGGAGTTTTCGAATAAGCATAGGTTATCGTGAAGTTGCAAGGAGTGTGTGCATGATTCCTTAGAATCCATGAGTTTGAAGCGATAATCCAAGCTCAGGAAGGATAGAGATTCAAAGAAGTTAAAAGGAGGATGAGGGTCGAAGTCACCCTAAGGAATCAAGCTCAGGAGGGATAGTCAGTCGTCGATATAAGGGAAGATTGAACCATTGATTCCTTTTGTGGGAAAGAGATTTTGGAAATCAGGAAGTCGAGAGTTGAAGGTTCAAAGG
>JZKD02S0201099.1:0-22329 GCA_000966675.3 Picea glauca | reverse complement strand
AGTCTCGACAATAAGTATGCATGTCTCCAACTTGAAACTTGTCATGTTGGAAGCTACTCTGATACACTTGTCCCCTACTTTAGGACTTAGGATAAATTAATTATCCGTACTTTATTTTTTTAATAAATATTAATATAATATTTCTTTTCGACTTTAAGCTCTCTAGTTTAGCCCTGTTCTTAACTTTAGTCCCTCACTATCCCTATTTGGTGGAATCTAGTCCCCCTTCTCTTTTATCATGGTCGGTCTACGTGCAGTGATGTATTTTATATTAATCATTAGACATATACAAAATAGGTGCACTGGCCTTTAACATCTAGGCGCTCTGGCCTAATTTCAAAACATAAGCATTTCGACTTATAATACTAGCTCACCAACCTATAATGCATATCATATACATAAAGGTTCACTGACCTTAATATTGCTTGCACTTTAGTTACTGCGCACGGTATCCGCTGGCCTCAAGGTTGTGTTCTTTTTAGTTACTGTGCGTTGTATACGCTGTGTTTAAGGTTGTTTTCACTTTAGTTACTGTGCACGGTATTCAAAAATGTGCACACTACATCACTTTACTGTGCAGTATATGTGCACACCATGCCATGAAAGGTGTATTACAAAATGATGTCTATACATCTCACTAGCTTAAATATACTTGGATTGCATTTGCATTTGGGTTCAGCCGAGGGATATTACAATCCCCTCCCCTTATTTATGCACTGTCCTCAGTGCATCATGTACCCATATACAACAAAATTTTCAAATTTTTTCAAAAAGATGTGGGTATTCTGCCTGCATTGCATCCTCATGCTCCCAAGTAGCATATTCAGGTCCGTACCAGGTCCATTGGACCTTTACAAGCCCTATGTCTCGATTCCAGAGTTGTTTTATTTTCCAGTCCAAAATACGCATCGGATGCACTTGGAAAGCGCCTTCTTGTTCCACCTGAATAACATTCCAATCAATAACATGATTAGCATCAGGTATGTATTTCTTTAGAAATGATACATGTAATACATTATGAATAGACATAGATGCATGCAATGCAATCATATAAGAAATTGGACCAATCCTCTCTAGGATTTAAATGGTCCACAAAATATGGTTGCTAACTTGGCGCAACTTCCCAGCTTTAGGGAACTCCTGTTAACTTTCACTTTCAGGAAAACATGATCACCCACTTTGAATTCTTCGAGGATTCTATTTTTATTAGCATAATGTTTTTGTCTATCTTTGGCAACTTTCAAATTCTGCTTAATTTTTAACATTTGGTCCTCCATCTCCTTGAGCAACTCTGGCCCGACTACTGTTCTATCAGCTGGGTTATCCTAGCTTACTGGAGTATTGCACCTTCTGCTGTAAAGTGCTTCAAATGGGATCATCTTCAATGATGCCTAATACCCATTGTTGTAAGTGAATTCTACTAAATGTAGGTAGTCTTCCCATTTTGATGGTTTATCCATCACATACATTCTCAACATATCTTCTATCACTCTATTCACCCTCTCTGTCTGTCCATCAGACTCAGGATGGTAAGCTGTACTAAAGTTTAGATTCATTCCGAATCCTTTGAACAATCATTTCTAGAAATTCGAGGTGAATTTCGGGTCTCTGTCAGACACAATCGTTTTAGGAATTTCATGCAATCGTGCCACTTCCTTCATGAAAATATCAACGACATCTGCTTCCTTGTGAGTAGTTTTTAGTGGAATAAAATGGACAAATTTTGTAAGCTTGTCCACCACCACCATAATCGAATCATGTAACTTTCCTGTTCTGGGCAATCCCGTAATAAAATCCATTGTCACCACTTCCCACTTCCATTCAGAAATGGGCAAAGGTTGTAGCAATCCTACTGGGTGCCTATGTTTTTCTTTAACTTTCTGGCATTCCATACATCTTGCGATGTATTATTCTATCTCTCTCTTCATACCTGGCCAAAAGTATTGGCTCTTGACCACTGCTATGGTTTTCTGATATCCAGGGTGCCCTGTGTAAGGAACATTATGCATCTCATGCAAAATTATATGTTTCAAGTCGTGGACATTTGGTACAAAAATTCTGTTCTTGTGCAGCAGTATTCCATCTACTCCCAACTTATAAATATCCATCTTTTGTGGTGTATTACCTTGCTGTAATTTTGCTATCAATTCTTTGTATTGTAGGTTTGTATTTGCAGTCTCCATAATTTTTCTTTTAACATCAGTCTGGTACATGCCGATGGCTGTAGCACGTAGTTCATGCACCCTCCTGCTGAGTGCATGAACCACTTTATTTTCTTTCCCCTTGATATGATTTATATCAAAGTCATATTCACTTAGAAATTATAACCATCTGCTTTGCATAGCATTTAGATTTGGCTGATCAAATAAATATTTCAAACCATTGTGGTCTGTTCTTATCTCAAACCTTTTCCACATGAGGTAGTGTGTCCATTTCCTCAGGGCATGCACTATGGATTCTAACTCCAAATCATGAGTGGCATAGTTTCGTTCATGCTCCTTCAACTTCCTTGATTCATAACATATCACAAATCCATTTTGACNAGTCTCGACAATAAGTATGCATGTCTCCAACTTGAAACTTGTCATGTTGGAAGCTACTCTGATACACTTGTCCCCTACTTTAGGACTTAGGATAAATTAATTATCCGTACTTTATTTTTTTAATAAATATTAATATAATATTTCTTTTCGACTTTAAGCTCTCTAGTTTAGCCCTGTTCTTAACTTTAGTCCCTCACTATCCCTATTTGGTGGAATCTAGTCCCCCTTCTCTTTTATCATGGTCGGTCTACGTGCAGTGATGTATTTTATATTAATCATTAGACATATACAAAATAGGTGCACTGGCCTTTAACATCTAGGCGCTCTGGCCTAATTTCAAAACATAAGCATTTCGACTTATAATACTAGCTCACCAACCTATAATGCATATCATATACATAAAGGTTCACTGACCTTAATATTGCTTGCACTTTAGTTACTGCGCACGGTATCCGCTGGCCTCAAGGTTGTGTTCTTTTTAGTTACTGTGCGTTGTATACGCTGTGTTTAAGGTTGTTTTCACTTTAGTTACTGTGCACGGTATTCAAAAATGTGCACACTACATCACTTTACTGTGCAGTATATGTGCACACCATGCCATGAAAGGTGTATTACAAAATGATGTCTATACATCTCACTAGCTTAAATATACTTGGATTGCATTTGCATTTGGGTTCAGCCGAGGGATATTACAATCCCCTCCCCTTATTTATGCACTGTCCTCAGTGCATCATGTACCCATATACAACAAAATTTTCAAATTTTTTCAAAAAGATGTGGGTATTCTGCCTGCATTGCATCCTCATGCTCCCAAGTAGCATATTCAGGTCCGTACCAGGTCCATTGGACCTTTACAAGCCCTATGTCTCGATTCCAGAGTTGTTTTATTTTCCAGTCCAAAATACGCATCGGATGCACTTGGAAAGCGCCTTCTTGTTCCACCTGAATAACATTCCAATCAATAACATGATTAGCATCAGGTATGTATTTCTTTAGAAATGATACATGTAATACATTATGAATAGACATAGATGCATGCAATGCAATCATATAAGAAATTGGACCAATCCTCTCTAGGATTTAAATGGTCCACAAAATATGGTTGCTAACTTGGCGCAACTTCCCAGCTTTAGGGAACTCCTGTTAACTTTCACTTTCAGGAAAACATGATCACCCACTTTGAATTCTTCGAGGATTCTATTTTTATTAGCATAATGTTTTTGTCTATCTTTGGCAACTTTCAAATTCTGCTTAATTTTTAACATTTGGTCCTCCATCTCCTTGAGCAACTCTGGCCCGACTACTGTTCTATCAGCTGGGTTATCCTAGCTTACTGGAGTATTGCACCTTCTGCTGTAAAGTGCTTCAAATGGGATCATCTTCAATGATGCCTAATACCCATTGTTGTAAGTGAATTCTACTAAATGTAGGTAGTCTTCCCATTTTGATGGTTTATCCATCACATACATTCTCAACATATCTTCTATCACTCTATTCACCCTCTCTGTCTGTCCATCAGACTCAGGATGGTAAGCTGTACTAAAGTTTAGATTCATTTCGAATCCTTTGAACAATCCTTTCTAGAAATTCGAGGTGAATTTCGGGTCTCTGTCAGACACAATCGTTTTAGGAATTTCATGCAATCGTGCCACTTCCTTCATGAAAATATCAATGACATCTGCTTCCTTGTGAGTAGTTTTTAGTGGAATAAAATGGACAAATTTTGTAAGCTTGTCCACCACCACCATAATCGAATCATGTAGCTTTACTGTTCTGGGCAATCCCGTAATAAAATCCATTGTCACCACTTCCCACTTCCATTCAGAAATGGGCAAAGGTTGTAGCAATCCTGCTGGGTGCCTATGTTTTTCTTTAACTTTCTGGCATTCCATACATCTTGCGATGTATTATTCTATCTCTCTCTTCATACCTGGCCAAAAGTATTGGATCTTGACCACTGCTATGGTTTTCTGATATTCAGGGTGCCCTGTGTAAGGAACATTATGCATCTCATGCAAAATTATATGTTTCAAGTCGTGGACATTTGGTACAAAAATTCTGTTCTTGTGCAGCAGTATTCCATCTACTCCCAACTTATAAATATCCATCTTTTGTGGTGTATTACCTTGCTGTAATTTTGCTATCAATTCTTTGTATTGTAGGTTTGTATTTGCAGTCTCCATAATTTTTCTTTTAACATCAGTCTGGTACATGCCGATGGCTGTAGCACGTAGTTCATGCACCCTCCTGCTGAGTGCATGAACCACTTTATTTTCTTTCCCCTTGATATGATTTATATCAAAGTCATATTCACTTAGAAATTATAACCATCTGCTTTGCATAGCATTTAGATTTGGCTGATCAAATAAATATTTCAAACCATTGTGGTCTGTTCTTATCTCAAACCTTTTCCACATGAGGTAGTGTGTCCATTTCCTCAGGGCATGCACTATGGATTCTAACTCCAAATCATGAGTGGCATAGTTTCGTTCATGCTCCTTCAACTTCCTTGATTCATAACATATCACAAATCCATTTTGACCGAGGACTCCACCAAGTCCTTCATTACATTCATCCGTGCATACAATGAAATCTTCATTTGGGTCTGCAATCCTTAGTATTGGAGCACTTGTCAATAATTGTTTCAAATGTTGGAAACTCCTTTCACAGTCCGATGTCCACTGAGACTTCATACCCTTTCTTTGCAAGGAAGTGATTGGGTGTTCTATCTTTGAGAATCCTCCAATGAATCTCCTGTAGTAGCCTGCAAGGCCCATGAATGATCTGACCTCTGTCACATTCTTTGGTGCTAACCATTCTCTAATGGCTTCTATCTTCTCAGGATCCATTGCTATCCCATCCTTTAGGATGATATTCCCCAAATAATGAATTTGTTTCTAATAAAATGAGCACTTGCTCAATTTGGCATACATCTGATGCTCCCTTAATACTTGCAATACCATCCTCAAATGGTGTTCATGCTCTTCCTCTCACTTAGAGTATATAAGAATGTCATCCAAAAATACAATGACAAACTTGTCTAAATATTCTCGGAAAACACTATTCATTAAGCACATGAAAACAACTGGTGCATTTGACAACCCAAATGGCACCATTGTGAACTCATAATGACCATACCTTGTCCCAAAGGCGGTCTTGTTGATATATTCCTCCTTAATTCTTACCTGATGGTATCCCAATCTGAGATCTATCTTTGAAAAGATCTTTTCATCCTTCAATTGATCAAAAAGATCACCGATCCTTGGCAGAGGATACTTGTTCTTTACTATCACTTTATTCAACTGTATGAAATCAATGCACAATCTTAACGTTCCATATTTATTTTTCACAAAAAAGACTGAGGCACCCCAAGGTGATACACTTGGGTGTATATACCCCTTTTTCAGAAGTTCTTCAAGCTACATTTGCAACTCCTTCAATTCTGGTGCACTCATTCTGTAAGGAATATTTGACACGGGAGTTGCTCCTGGTGTCAGATTTATAGAAAAATCAATGTCTCTATTTGGAGGTAGTCCTGACACTTCCTTGAATACATATTGAAATTCTTTCAGGACTACATAATCCTCCAAATTTGGCACCTTTTCTTTAGGTGTCTCTTCCATATGAGTTGAAAATATTTTACATCCTCTTCTATAACATTTCTTCAGCTGCAATGATGAAATTTCTCTAACGGTTACTGCTCTGGGAATTCCCTGCACTTTCCTTTGGTTCCCTTCTTCATCCAAGCAAGTGAATGCTTTGTTATGAAAATCCAATAGAGCATTATGTGGGTCCAACCAATCCATCCCAATTAAATAGTCATAGGAACCTAAAGGTAATATGTTCAAATATGCCTTGGTGTTCAGTCCGTTCATGTCCATGAGACATGACTTAATCATATCATTAACCTTTCTTTTGGTTCCTGTAGCTAGCTATACCAACCAAGATTTTCCATGCTTATTTCTTGGCAATTGTAGACTTTCTACCATCTTAAGATCTATATAACTATGACTAGCCCCTGAATCAATTAAAATAGCAATGGTTTGGTTGCTAATCATACCTTCCACTTCAATCATGTGTGATTGATATTCTGCTTGCTTGTTATCCAGGGATGCATATATCCTTGGCACATTTCTTCCCATGTCCTCCACTGTTTCATCTTGCTATACATTATAAACAATCCTTCCTTTTTCACCTCTGTGAGGACAATCTCTGAAACTATGATCTCCTTTCCAACCCCAACATTGAATAGGTGGCTTCCTTTGCCTTTGGCCTTCTGCCTCTATCATTTTGGGCTCTCTAGGAGTTTGTGGTCCCTGTGGAATATTTCCGAAGAATGGTGGTTTAAATCCTTTCTTCCTCTGATCCACCTTGAACTTCTTTTTGTCTTCCCAAGATTTTTGAAAAGGTTGCCTTGCTTTTTGCTGATCATATAGACATTTAGCTTGCCTTATGGTCTCTTCCAAGATTTGGGATCATCATACTGTATTTTGTCACTGATGAACACTGGAAATCCACTCAAATACCTTTGAATTTTAACTGTCTCATCCTTGATGAAAGAGACGTACTTCAGTAGTTCTAGGAATCTTCTTTCATATTCATCTATGGTCATGCTTCTGAGCTTGAGTTCAAAGAACTCTTTCATTTTCTTATCATAATATCTCTTAGTCAAGTATTTCTTCTCAAAATATTTCTTAAATTCCCTCCAAGTAACGCTCTTCTCTTTAATGTGATGTACCTGCACAAGTTGATCCCACCACATGGATGCCTTTCCTTTCCTTTGAGTTGATAGATGGAAATTCTACCCTCTGCATGAGAAGAATAATTGTGTAATTGAAAATACTTTCTCATGCCCATCAACCATGTTTCTGCATATTCATCTTTCTTGTGCTCACCATCAAATGTAAGAGGTTTGATTTTGTTCATTTCTTCTCGTAGCTCATCCACCCCAGACCTCTTATGTTGTCTGACAGGGGATGGACTTGTGCTGCTACCTGATATTTTATTGGAATGCTTCGGGGAGTGATGGTGGTGTCTGCTAACACTTCCTGATTTATTTTTCTCATCCGAAGGTTTGTGACTTCCAGATTTGCTCGAGTCACTTTCTTTTTCCAATTTCTTTTCTATTCTGTTCAGACTTTGCAATAAATTCATGTTGAAGTCATCCTGCTGCTCTTTGGCTCTCATAACCCTTTCATTATCATCTTTATGGATTTGGACATCCTTTTGCAAATTTTTAATGGTCTCTACCATATTTGGGTTTTCATCCCTTTCCTCTCCATGCCCATTGGAGTTTGTTCCTTCAATGTCTAAATGGACATTCATCCCTCTGCTCTCATCTTGTCGACTGCAATTTTCCCGTGTCTCTTCCATTCCTATGGATTCGGTACTGATCTAATCTGATCTAGTTGTTGTTAATTATACAAAATGTTCAGCCATCAAAACTTATTAGGTTAACTAAATCAACAATCCATGAGAAATATGAACTATTTTGGCTCAATAATTATATCAGAATTATCTTTTCTGATTTCTTGGTGTTGCCACCATGTCAATTCTTAGAAAAGACCCAAGTTTTGAGAACTTAGTAAGATCTACATCATCGTGCAGAGATACATTGGGCGAAAGGCGGTTTTCCAAAACCACTTTTGCATAAGTTCCGATGTCACGTGCTTCAATATGTCAAATCCACCATTCGTGGGACAGGTGATGGCTAGTCAGATCACTCTGTCTCATTCTCTTGGTACATCACAACTGTTTGAAGTTAGGTGAATGATACCATGTAACAATCTCAAAAAGTTTAATCATTTGAAATGGATTATATGAGCATGGCAACCGATTGTACTTGTGCACAAGTCTGTCACTGATTCATGATTGAGGCTCTATAATTACCAACTCTCGGGTATGGAAGCATCATCTTATCCATCAACGAGCACTCTCCAAACTGGTTCAAACTTCTCATCTTTGCAAAATTATTTCGATGCCCACACAACTGAGGTATATGGACCCAGTTAAATCCAACGAGACTGGTTATTCGGGCAACATGCTAAATTTTCCTGCGAGTATGAAGGAAAAGGTAGTCGCGTAGATACTGGTGACTAAATTTCACACAGTACTTGTTACTAATTTGAGATTGGAAATCAGGCTAAATCCAATCATGAGAGATCTGGTTATCAACATACCAACTGCTAAGAAGAAACAAAGCAAGCGACAAAAGAAAGAACCCATCACTGAAGCGGCTGAAAGTGTTGGAGAGAATCAACCGGTCTGGTTAGATTCTTTAAAGGAGGAGCTAGCTAAGTTGAAATGATCCCTAAAAAAAAATTGAGTATATTTCAATGATTTATGGACAGATGGTAGAAGAGGTAAGGAACTTTGGAGATCATAGACCTGTTCTTGTACGGTCTCTTTAAATAGAGAAACTACTATTTTGAATCATCCCCTTTTGTAATTTCAGATTTTAAATGAATATATAAGCGCAAAAGCGGATTTTGTACTGATTATGAAAAGATTCTAACTGATGGTGATATGAATCTTGTTTCCTTTAATATTATATGTCTTCTTGTAACTTATATTTCACTTTAAACTGTCTAAATAAAACTCAGAATTCATCTCACTCGCTTGACTCATTTTAAATAATACTTCAATGCAGTTGTGTATTCCTCTTTCTTTGAATACTATGTAAATTTTCTATTAAACTCAGGCTCGTCATCTTAATTAGCCTTTCAGACGATTTTGCGCACATGAAATTCAACCTGTGTACCTTTATTTATCGTGCAAAGTGACTTTATAAGGTAAATCATGCTTCCGCGCACCTGTATCTGCTATACATTTCCTCTTCATCGTGCCAATAACTTGCACACACTACTTCTGCATTGCATGCCAATATCCACTGCGCATTGTTTTTGTATCGCACTCAGATATTCCATATGCATTTCGCTCTATGCATTGCACGGTGCTAAAGTTCAATATTTCTTACCACGTATAATANTCTGCAATCCTTAGTATTGGAGCACTTGTCAATAATTGTTTCAAATGTTGGAAACTCCTTTCACAGTCCGATGTCCACTGAGACTTCATACCCTTTCTTTGCAAGGAAGTGATTGGGTGTTCTATCTTTGAGAATCCTCCAATGAATCTCCTGTAGTAGCCTGCAAGGCCCATGAATGATCTGACCTCTGTCACATTCTTTGGTGCTAACCATTCTCTAATGGCTTCTATCTTCTCAGGATCCATTGCTATCCCATCCTTTAGGATGATATTCCCCAAATAATGAATTTGTTTCTAATAAAATGAGCACTTGCTCAATTTGGCATACATCTGATGCTCCCTTAATACTTGCAATACCATCCTCAAATGGTGTTCATGCTCTTCCTCTCACTTAGAGTATATAAGAATGTCATCCAAAAATACAATGACAAACTTGTCTAAATATTCTCGGAAAACACTATTCATTAAGCACATGAAAACAACTGGTGCATTTGACAACCCAAATGGCACCATTGTGAACTCATAATGACCATACCTTGTCCCAAAGGCGGTCTTGTTGATATATTCCTCCTTAATTCTTACCTGATGGTATCCCAATCTGAGATCTATCTTTGAAAAGATCTTTTCATCCTTCAATTGATCAAAAAGATCACCGATCCTTGGCAGAGGATACTTGTTCTTTACTATCACTTTATTCAACTGTATGAAATCAATGCACAATCTTAACGTTCCATATTTATTTTTCACAAAAAAGACTGAGGCACCCCAAGGTGATACACTTGGGTGTATATACCCCTTTTTCAGAAGTTCTTCAAGCTACATTTGCAACTCCTTCAATTCTGGTGCACTCATTCTGTAAGGAATATTTGACACGGGAGTTGCTCCTGGTGTCAGATTTATAGAAAAATCAATGTCTCTATTTGGAGGTAGTCCTGACACTTCCTTGAATACATATTGAAATTCTTTCAGGACTACATAATCCTCCAAATTTGGCACCTTTTCTTTAGGTGTCTCTTCCATATGAGTTGAAAATATTTTACATCCTCTTCTATAACATTTCTTCAGCTGCAATGATGAAATTTCTCTAACGGTTACTGCTCTGGGAATTCCCTGCACTTTCCTTTGGTTCCCTTCTTCATCCAAGCAAGTGAATGCTTTGTTATGAAAATCCAATAGAGCATTATGTGGGTCCAACCAATCCATCCCAATTAAATAGTCATAGGAACCTAAAGGTAATATGTTCAAATATGCCTTGGTGTTCAGTCCGTTCATGTCCATGAGACATGACTTAATCATATCATTAACCTTTCTTTTGGTTCCTGTAGCTAGCTATACCAACCAAGATTTTCCATGCTTATTTCTTGGCAATTGTAGACTTTCTACCATCTTAAGATCTATATAACTATGACTAGCCCCTGAATCAATTAAAATAGCAATGGTTTGGTTGCTAATCATACCTTCCACTTCAATCATGTGTGATTGATATTCTGCTTGCTTGTTATCCAGGGATGCATATATCCTTGGCACATTTCTTCCCATGTCCTCCACTGTTTCATCTTGCTATACATTATAAACAATCCTTCCTTTTTCACCTCTGTGAGGACAATCTCTGAAACTATGATCTCCTTTCCAACCCCAACATTGAATAGGTGGCTTCCTTTGCCTTTGGCCTTCTGCCTCTATCATTTTGGGCTCTCTAGGAGTTTGTGGTCCCTGTGGAATATTTCCGAAGAATGGTGGTTTAAATCCTTTCTTCCTCTGATCCACCTTGAACTTCTTTTTGTCTTCCCAAGATTTTTGAAAAGGTTGCCTTGCTTTTTGCTGATCATATAGACATTTAGCTTGCCTTATGGTCTCTTCCAAGATTTGGGATCATCATACTGTATTTTGTCACTGATGAACACTGGAAATCCACTCAAATACCTTTGAATTTTAACTGTCTCATCCTTGATGAAAGAGACGTACTTCAGTAGTTCTAGGAATCTTCTTTCATATTCATCTATGGTCATGCTTCTGAGCTTGAGTTCAAAGAACTCTTTCATTTTCTTATCATAATATCTCTTAGTCAAGTATTTCTTCTCAAAATATTTCTTAAATTCCCTCCAAGTAACGCTCTTCTCTTTAATGTGATGTACCTGCACAAGTTGATCCCACCACATGGATGCCTTTCCTTTCCTTTGAGTTGATAGATGGAAATTCTACCCTCTGCATGAGAAGAATAATTGTGTAATTGAAAATACTTTCTCATGCCCATCAACCATGTTTCTGCATATTCATCTTTCTTGTGCTCACCATCAAATGTAAGAGGTTTGATTTTGTTCATTTCTTCTCGTAGCTCATCCACCCCAGACCTCTTATGTTGTCTGACAGGGGATGGACTTGTGCTGCTACCTGATATTTTATTGGAATGCTTCGGGGAGTGATGGTGGTGTCTGCTAACACTTCCTGATTTATTTTTCTCATCCGAAGGTTTGTGACTTCCAGATTTGCTCGAGTCACTTTCTTTTTCCAATTTCTTTTCTATTCTGTTCAGACTTTGCAATAAATTCATGTTGAAGTCATCCTGCTGCTCTTTGGCTCTCATAACCCTTTCATTATCATCTTTATGGATTTGGACATCCTTTTGCAAATTTTTAATGGTCTCTACCATATTTGGGTTTTCATCCCTTTCCTCTCCATGCCCATTGGAGTTTGTTCCTTCAATGTCTAAATGGACATTCATCCCTCTGCTCTCATCTTGTCGACTGCAATTTTCCCGTGTCTCTTCCATTCCTATGGATTCGGTACTGATCTAATCTGATCTAGTTGTTGTTAATTATACAAAATGTTCAGCCATCAAAACTTATTAGGTTAACTAAATCAACAATCCATGAGAAATATGAACTATTTTGGCTCAATAATTATATCAGAATTATCTTTTCTGATTTCTTGGTGTTGCCACCATGTCAATTCTTAGAAAAGACCCAAGTTTTGAGAACTTAGTAAGATCTACATCATCGTGCAGAGATACATTGGGCGAAAGGCGGTTTTCCAAAACCACTTTTGCATAAGTTCCGATGTCACGTGCTTCAATATGTCAAATCCACCATTCGTGGGACAGGTGATGGCTAGTCAGATCACTCTGTCTCATTCTCTTGGTACATCACAACTGTTTGAAGTTAGGTGAATGATACCATGTAACAATCTCAAAAAGTTTAATCATTTGAAATGGATTATATGAGCATGGCAACCGATTGTACTTGTGCACAAGTCTGTCACTGATTCATGATTGAGGCTCTATAATTACCAACTCTCGGGTATGGAAGCATCATCTTATCCATCAACGAGCACTCTCCAAACTGGTTCAAACTTCTCATCTTTGCAAAATTATTTCGATGCCCACACAACTGAGGTATATGGACCCAGTTAAATCCAACGAGACTGGTTATTCGGGCAACATGCTAAATTTTCCTGCGAGTATGAAGGAAAAGGTAGTCGCGTAGATACTGGTGACTAAATTTCACACAGTACTTGTTACTGATTTGAGATTGGAAATCAGGCTAAATCCAATCATGAGAGATCTGGTTATCAACATACCAAATGCTAAGAAGAAACAAAGCAAGCGACAAAAGAAAGAACCCATCACTGAAGTGGCTGAAAGTGTTGGAGAGAATCAACCGGTCTGGTTAGATTCTTTAAAGGAGGAGCTAGCTAAGTTGAAATGATCCCTAAAAAAAAATTGAGTATATTTCAACGATTTATGGACAGATGGTAGAAGAGGTAAGGAACTTTGGAGATCATAGACCTGTTCTTGTACGGTCTCTTTAAATAGGGAAACTACTATTTTGAATCATCCCCTTTTGTAATTTCAGATTTTAAATGAATATATAATCGCAAAAGCGGATTTTGTACTGATTATGAAAAGATTCTAACTGATGGTGATATGAATCTTGTTTCCTTTAATATTATGTCTTCTTGTAACTTATATTTCACTTTAAACTGTCTAAATAAAACTCAGAATTCATCTCACTCGCTTGACTCATTTTAAATAATACTTCAATGCAGTTGTGTATTCCTCTTTCTTTGAATACTATGTAAATTTTCTATTAAACTCAGGCTCGTCATCTTAATTAGCCTTTCAAACGATTTTGCGCACATGAAATTCAACCTGTGTAACTTTATTTATCGTGCAAAGTGACTTTATAAGGTAAATCATGCTTCCGCGCACCTGTATCTGCTATACATTTCCTCTTCATCGTGCCAATAACTTGCACACACTACTTCTGCGTTGCATGCCAATATCCACTGCGCATTGTTTTTGTATCGCACTCAGATATTCCATATGCATTTCGCTCTATGCATTGCACGGTGCTAAAGTTCAATATTTCTTACCACGTATAATAATCTGTATGCCCCATTGAATACTCTATCGCTACCGCGCACAACCACCTGCGTGCACCCTTGCCTGCACTGTAGCGATGCAACTCATACTCATACTGTGTGCGCACCAACCAAACTTCACTGTGCCTTACCATACTGCGCACACTAGGTGCACCCTTAATATGTGTATGCACTCTGCGCAATGCTAAATTTAGCATGTGCATCCCTACATATTATTCTTCCGCGTGGTGGCTGATGCAGGAGAATCTCCCATATCAAGCGAGCCAGCGCAGAGACAATCAGACAGCTGGACGAGCGCCAACACAAATTTTGAAAATCACCTTGGAAGTCATTGCACGATCTTAAATGAGTCATTAAGAGAAGGCATACTTGTAATATGTAAACATACCTTGAGCCTTTTTCTCTCGTCCTTAGTAGGTAGGAGGCATTTAAAGTAGTTAATGCAGGAAGATAGAATTTAATTCTAGACTAGACAGTTTTGAGAGCAAGAGGGAAACGGGATATAGACACCCTCATTGTGTATTGTAACATAAGGAAGAATTGAATGGAAAATTGGAGCAAGAGCATGCAGAGAGTTGTGAAAAGAACACCCATGTACATATATTTGAATTAATAGAAGAGTTTGATTCAAATTCATGGTTTTGTGTCTGTTCTCGGTGTATTGATGCTGAATGATATGCTCGTGAATGTTTGCTTCCTGTTATGCATTTTCTTTAATATGCTATGTATATGATTTCATGTTTGAGTTTGAAGTCTGATAGGAAGTAGGAATGAGTTTCAATTGTTTCTCTATTTGAGCTAGAGATTCCTGCAAGGAGTGCAGTTGAAGTTTCCGCAAGGAGTGCATTGACAGCGGGTTCAGATAGAGATAGCTTTTGTTCTCATTCATTCAGAAGTGCAGATAGGCACGGGAGCCGTGAAAGGAGTGCGCAGGCCAAGTGAAACTTCAGGGTTGCGAACCTGAGAGAAGTTTTTAAAGACTGCTGTTGAAGGAGTGCGCAGGGTCGAAGGAAGTTAAACACTTGGAAGTGGTTGAATGTCTACCGCAAGGAGTGCGTGCAAAGTTTTCTGAAGATTCAGAGTTGGAAAAGCTTAGGAGGTATAGGACCTTTGGGTAATCCTCAAAGAGAAGCACATGGAGTTTGTGTCATGGAGCGTTCAAGAAAGCGTCGTAAGTTCGCGCCGCAGGAGAACGAGTTTCGGTGAGGAACACTTGGTCATTCGCAGAAATCGCCAAAGAAGGAACGGACGGTCGACATTCTCCGAGGAGGATTCACGACATCCNTCACTCGCTTGACTCATTTTAAATAATACTTCAATGCAGTTGTGTATTCCTCTTTCTTTGAATACTATGTAAATTTTCTATTAAACTCAGGCTCGTCATCTTAATTAGCCTTTCAAACGATTTTGCGCACATGAAATTCAACCTGTGTAACTTTATTTATCGTGCAAAGTGACTTTATAAGGTAAATCATGCTTCCGCGCACCTGTATCTGCTATACATTTCCTCTTCATCGTGCCAATAACTTGCACACACTACTTCTGCGTTGCATGCCAATATCCACTGCGCATTGTTTTTGTATCGCACTCAGATATTCCATATGCATTTCGCTCTATGCATTGCACGGTGCTAAAGTTCAATATTTCTTACCACGTATAATAATCTGTATGCCCCATTGAATACTCTATCGCTACCGCGCACAACCACCTGCGTGCACCCTTGCCTGCACTGTAGCGATGCAACTCATACTCATACTGTGTGCGCACCAACCAAACTTCACTGTGCCTTACCATACTGCGCACACTAGGTGCACCCTTAATATGTGTATGCACTCTGCGCAATGCTAAATTTAACATGTGCATCCCTACATATTATTCTTCCGCGTGGTGGTTGATGCAGGAGAATCTCCCACATCAAGCGAGCCAGCGCAGAGACAATCAGACAGCTGGACGAGCGCCAACACAAATTTTGAAAATCACCTTGGAAGTCATTGCACGATCTTAAATGAGTCATTAAGAGAAGGTACACTTGTAATATGTAAACATACCTTGAGCCTTTTTCTCTCGTCCTTAGTAGGTAGGAGGCATTTAAAGTAGTTAATGCAGGCAGATAGAATTTAATTCTAGACTAGACAGTTTTGAGAGCAAGAGGGAAACGGGATATAGGCACCCTCATTGTGTATTGTAACATAAGGAAGAATTGAATGGAAAATTGGAGCAAGAGCATGCAGAGAGTTGTGAAAAGAACACCCATGTACAGATATTTGAATTAATAGAAGAGTTTGATTCAAATTCATGGTTTTGTGTCTGTTCTCTGTGTATTGATGCTGAATGATATGCTCGTGAATGTTTGCTTCCTGTTATGCATTTTCTTTAATATGCTGTGTATATGATTTCATGTTTGAGTTTGAAGTCTGAGAGGAAGTAGGAATGAGTTTCAATTGTTTCTCTATTTGAGCTAGAGATTCCTGCAAGGAGTGCAGTTGAAGTTTCCGCAAGGAGTGCGTTGACAGCGGGTTCAGATAGAGATAGCTTTTGTTCTCATTCATTCAGAAGTGCAGATAGGCACGGGAGCCGTGCAAGGAGTGCGCAGGCCAAGTGAAACTTCAGGGTTGCGAACCTGAGAGAAGTTTTTAAAGACTGCTGCTGAAGGAGTGCACAGGGTCGAAGGAAGTTAAACACTTGGAAGTGGTTGAATGTCTACCACAAGGAGTGCGTGCAAAGTTTTCTGAAGATTCAGAGTTGGAAAAGCTTAGGAGGTATAGGACCTTTGGGTAATCCTCAAAGAGAAGCACATGGAGTTTGTGTCATGGAGCGTTTAAGAAAGCGTCGTAAGTTCGCGCCGCAGGAGAACGAGTTTTGGTGAGGAACACTTGGTCATTCGCAAAAATCGCCAAAGAAGGAACGGACGGTCGACATTCTCCGAGGAGGATTCACGACATCCCGTGAGTCATTAGATCTCACCGAGGAGCAAGGGAGATATGGAGAAGTATTCCCAAGAGGTTCGAAGCTCAGGAGGGGCAGGACCGTAGATCCAAGTCACGAGGACCGTTGGATTTACACATGAATTCACATATCGGGGTTTCAGAGCTTGAAACTCCGTAGTATTGCAACGAGAATCGCGAAATCGTGATACGCGATATCCCGACAGCTACGTGAACAGTGTGGGGCCACAGGAGTTGGTGACGGAGAGAGGTGGCACGATTTATCAGAGTTTCATAGCGAGAAGTCCCGAAACAATCGCATTAGGATTCGCGATATTGCGAACTCCGAAATGTCGATGGAGTGAAGCCGTTGAATAGTCAACTCGCGTGTGCGTCAGAGTTTCGGCGTATCGGGAATCGAGAGTCAGGGATACCAATTACTCGACATCACGAGTGCCAAATTCGCGATAGAGGAAATCCCGATAGGAAAAGGTCAGTGTTGACTGGTTCTCGGGCCTCGGGGATTCAAGAGATCTACGCTCGACCATTGGATTCGCGAAGTCACGAGTTTCGATCTCCCGAGTGTAAAGAGGATATCCCATGGAGAGTTTGTTGTGGGTGTAGATTTCCTGATAGGGGAATAGAAGAACCGGTTGGAGTTCTTCGGGCCATGTGAAGAGAAGATCCTGTGAGCGTGAAGACCTTCCGACCTGCGGGTGTGGGGAAGGTGCGTGTGCATCAGTTTGGTATCAGAGCCCAGAAAGGTTCTTTTCTTTCTGTAGCAGAGAAAAGAGAATTTTCCATGCCACCCAGGAGAAGGGAAATGCAATCACCCGATCCAGAGGATAGGGAAATGCCGAGAAGAAGAGGCAGGTAGATGAAAGATCCAGTTATGGAGAGAGAAATGCATGATCTACGAGCTAGACTCGAAGACATGGAGAAAACACAAAGATGCACAGTCAGTGTTGGGGATCTTAGCGATTCAAAATGTGAATTTGAGGCTGAAGGAGAAGAATAAGTTGCAGCCAAAGATGCACCAAAGGAGCGTTTGATCAGAGCTATTGCCAGGATGGGTGCAAGAGCGAAGATGGACATTCCAATTTATGAGGGAAATCTGGATGCAGAGGAGCTTCTAGACTGGATTAGAGCTCTAGACAATACTTCGACTATGAAGATGTCGAAGAAGACAAGAAGGTAAAACATGCTGTCACTAGATTGAAATGACATGCAACATTGTGATGGGATAAACTACAAGCTGATAGACGCTGCAAGGGCAAGAAGAAGATCAAGAGCTGGGATCGAATGATCACAAAGCTGAAGGAAAAATTCATCCCCATAGATTATCAAATTACTTTGTTCAGGAGGATGCAGAACCTGAGACAGAAGCTGATGACAGTGAAGGAATATACTGAGGAATTCTATAAACTGAACATCAGGGCAGGTCATCGAGAGATCGATGATGAGAAAGTTGCCAGATACATGAATGGACTGAGATATGATATCCAGGATGAGATGAGCATGGTAACCATCCAAACGATGGAATATGCTTATCATATGGCTCTGAAAGCAGAAGAGAAGCTGAGCCGAAAGCAGAGTCAGAGGGGCCGAGGCAGAAGTTAGCCCAGAGGCAAATCAGTTGCCCATGACAAATATCAGAAGCCCAAGGAGGATTGGAAGTTCGGGTCTGAGTCTAAATGAAAACAAACAGAGAGAGGTGGAACCTCACAGAGGGGGCCATATGTTGAACAGAGAGGACATCATACTGAGCAGAGAGGAGATTATGCTGACAACAACACTTTTCCTCGTACTAGAGGTAGAGGAAGAGGAAGAGGTGGAGTAATCACATGCTTCACATGTGGAAAGANGAGTCAGGGATACCAATTACTCGACATCACGAGTGCCAAATTCGCGATAGAGGAAATCCCGATAGGAAAAGGTCAGTGTTGACTGGTTCTCGGGCCTCGGGGATTCAAGAGATCTACGCTCGACCATTGGATTCGCGAAGTCACGAGTTTCGATCTCCCGAGTGTAAAGAGGATATCCCATGGAGAGTTTGTTGTGGGTGTAGATTTCCTGATAGGGGAATAGAAGAACCGGTTGGAGTTCTTCGGGCCATGTGAAGAGAAGATCCTGTGAGCGTGAAGACCTTCCGACCTGCGGGTGTGGGGAAGGTGTGTGTGCATCAGTTTGGTATCAGAGCCCAAAAAGGTTCTTTTCTTTCTGTAGCAGAGAAAAGAGAATTTTCCATGCCACCCATGAGAAGGGAATTTCAATCACCCGATCCAGAGGATAGGGAAATGCCGAGAAGAAGAGGCAGGTAGATGAAAGATCCAGTTATGGAGAGAGAAATGCATGATCTACGAGCTAGACTCGAAGACATGGAGACAACGCAAAGATGCACAGTCAGTGCTAGGGATCTTAGCGATTCAAAATGTGAATTTGAGGCTGAAGGAGAAGAATAAGTTGCAGCCAAAGATGCACCAAAGGAGCGTTTGATCAGAGCTATTGCCAAAATGGGTGCAAGAGCGAAGATGGACATTCCAATTTATGAGGGAAATCTGGATGCAGAGGAGCTTCTAGACTGGATTAGAGTTCTAGACAATACTTCGACTATGAAGATGTCGAAGAAGACAAGAAGGTCAAACATGCTGTCACTAGATTGAAATGACATGCAACATTGTGATGGGATGAACTACAAGATGATAGACGCTGCAAGGGCAAGAAGAAGATCAAGAGCTGGGATCGAATGATCACAAAGCTGAAGGAAAAATTCATCCCCATAGATTATCAAATTACTCTGTTCAGGAGGATGCAGAACCTGAGACAGAAGCTGATGACAGTGAAGGAATATACTGAGGAATTCTATAAACTGAACATCAGGGCAGGTCATCGAGAGATCGATGATGAGAAAGTTGCCAGATACATGAATGGACTGAGATATGATATCTAGGATGAGATGAGCATGGTAACCATCCAAACGATGGAATATGCTTATTAGATGGCTCTGAAAGCAGAAGAGAAGTTGAGCCGAAAGCAGAGTCAGAGGGGCCGAGGCAGAAGTTAACCCAGAGGCAAATCAGTTGCCCAGGACAAATATCAGAAGCCCAAGGAGGATTGGAAGTTCGGGTCTGAGTCTAAATGAAAATGAACAGAGAGAGGTGGAACCTCACAGAGGGGGCCATATGTTGAACATAGAGGACATCATACTGAGCAGAGAGGAGATTATGCTGACAACAACACTTTTCCTCGTACTAGAGGTAGAGGAAGAGGAAGAGGTGGAGTAATCACATGCTTCACATGTGGAAAGANGTGGGACAACATATTACCACAGGTAGAGTTTGCTTATAATGACTCAGTTAACAGAAGCACAGGGAAGAGTCCATTTCAGATTGTCTATGGCATGCAACCGAGAGGAATTTATGAACTGGGGGATTCAGAATAGACTGCGACTAGGAGCGCTAGTGCAGAAGAATTCATAGAGGCGATGAGGGAACTTCACAGTCAGGTGAAGGAGTGATTACATAACTAAGGCCAGGAGTATAAGCGTAGAGCATATCAATATAGAAGACAACTTCAGTTTGAAGTTGGTGACTTGGTTCTGGTACATTTGCAAAAGGAAAGGTTCCCGAGAGGAACATATAATAAGCTGAAGATGAAGAAAATCGGACCATGTAGGGTCTTGAGGAAATTTGGGGCAAACACTTATGAGATTAAATTACCCGATGGGATCAGAATTTCTTTGATATTCAATATCTCAGATTTGTACCCATATAAAGATGAAGAGACATAGACTAGATATGAGCAACTGGTTATCCAGTGGAAGAAGCAGATGCCAATGGCAGAAAAGCCGCAGATGGAGTGCATACTAGATAAGAGAGTGAGCAAGAGGACCAGGCGAAAGAAATACTTTGAGTATTTGGTCAAATGGAAGAACCATCCAGTTGAAGATGCCAGCTAGGAGACCGAAGCAGGAATACAGAAGCATGGACAGACCGTGCAGGAGCTCATGGACAGGAGCCCATGAAAATTTTCAAGCGAGGGAGTATGATGCAGGAGCATCTCCCACATCAAGCGAGCCAGCGTGGAGACAATCGGACAGCTGGACGAGCGCCAACACAAATTTTGAAAATCACCTTGGAATTCGTTGCGTGATCTTAAATGAGTCATTAAGAGAAGGCACACTTGTAATATGTAAATGGACCTTGAGCCTTTTTCTCTCGTCCTTAGTAGGTAGGAGGCATTTAAAGTAGTTAATGCAGGTAGATAGAATTTAATTCTAGACTAGACAGTTTTGAGCGCAAGAGGGAAACGGGATATAGACACCCTCATTATGTATTGTAACATAAGGAAGAATTGAATGGAATATTGGAGCAAGAGCATGCATAGAGTTGTGAAAAGAACACCCATGTACACATATTTGAATTAATAGAAGAGTTTGATTCAAATTCATGGTTTTGTGTCTGTTCTCTGTGTATTCATGCTGAATGATATGCTCGTGAATGTTTTCTTCCTGTTATGCATTTGATTTAATATGCCATGTATATGATTTCATGTTTGGGTTTGAAGTCTAAGAGGAAGTAGGAATGAGTTTCAATTGTTTCTCTATCTGAGCCAGAGATTCCTGCAAGGAGTGCAGTTGAAGTGTCCGCAAGGAGTGCATTGACAACGAATTCAGATAGAGATAGCTTTAGTTCTCATTCATTCAGAAGTGCAGATAGGCACAAGAGCCATGCAAGGAGTGCGTAGGCCGAGTGAAACCTCAGGGTTGCGAACCTGAGTGAAGTGTTTAAATATTGCTGCTGAAGGAGTGCGCAAGGTCGAAGGAATTTCAACACTTGGAAGTGGTTGAATGTCTGCCGCAAGGAGTGCGTGCAAAGTTTTCTGAAGATTCAGAGTTGGCAAAGCTCAGGAGGTATAGGACCTTTGGGTAATCCTCAAAGAGAAGCACAGGGAGTTTGTGCCGTGGAGCATTCAAGCAAGCGTCGTAAGTTCTCACCGCAGGAGAATAAGTTTCGGGGAGGAACACTTGGTCATTCGCAGAAATCGCCAAAGAAGGAACGAACAATCGACATTCTCCGAGGAGGATTCACGACATCCTGTGAGTCATTAGATATCATCGAGGAGCAAGGGAGATACAACGAAGTATTCCCAAGAGGTTTGAAGCTTAGGAGGGGCATGAACGTAGATCCAAGTCACGAGGACCATTGGATTTACACGTGAATTCGCATATCGGGGTTTCAGAGGTTGAAACTTCGTAGTATTGCAACGGGAATCGCGAAATCACAATACACGATATCCTAACAGCTACGTGAACAGTTTGGGGCCACAGGAGTTGGTGACGGAGACAGGTGGCACGAGTTATCGAAGTTTCATAGTGAGAAGTCCCAAAACAATCGCATTAGGATTCGAGATATTGCGAACTCCGAAATGCCGATGGAGTGAAGCCGTTGAATAGTCAACTCGTGCGTGCATTGGAGTTTCGACGTATCAGGAAT
>JZKD02S0201088.1:7518-18135 GCA_000966675.3 Picea glauca | reverse complement strand
GATTATCAATAAAATTCAATCATGGTTATTCATCATGACAATTCATATCAGGAGACTTCTTAATAATTCTACATGCATGTTATATGTATGCTCATCATTGTCATATGCTTTTGCAACATATCTATATGGACCTTGCACTTTATTATCCACATGCCTACTAGTGCATATGCATTCTAGCGATCATTCTTACACCTTTCTATCATGCCTATGCTCTTATTTAGCAATACATAACAACCTCTTTCAATTTTTTTAGAAAACAATCAAATATAAAGAGGTAAGTTGAGAGATCCCCCCTCATTATCAAGGTTGCATTGTTTGGCCTAATTCTTCACCACTCAACATCCTGACTATGTCTTTCATTGAGCTCCAATGTTGTGCTCATTGATGTCTTGGCTCTAATCTCTCTAACATAGACTTGTCACATTTGTTACCCAACCCGTGACCTCTGCAAAAATTCTTGGGCCCCTTACCTCCCCTATGATCACACAAAATCCATTTATGATCACATTTCAAACGGACTGACCATATCATCTCTTAATTAATTCCTCCATCACAAGGAATTGTTCATATATGCTCCAACCTTTACATAAGCAATAATCATAATTGCAAAAAGTGTTGTCAATCCATGTTGATAGGAAACATTACAACTTTTTAAACAAGTTCATTCATTCTCTGGGACTCATACAACCCTTGGTATTGCAATCAATGTTCTTCAAGTTCATAGGCCATACAACCTCCATGCCATCATTCTATGTTCATAACCTTTGATTTTGTTCTTTGTACCAAAACCTTTTAAGTTCAAATTTTCAAAACCAAGCTTAACAATATTTTCCTTTTGTTCTACGTTTGTCCCATCTAGTCCTAGAGTTTGAAATATGCTCTGATGCCACTTTGTAACACACTTGACCCCTGAATCTTCATTAGAATAGTGGGGCATCAAAATTTCTCTTCGTAACCATCACTCTAACTCTAATTCTAAGCTCATGAGCCAATTCGGTTCTTCGAGAGTTTTCCAACGACTGTAATTGTGCTCAAATCCAAGCTCCATCAAGAATTTATGCCCCTTTAAAGTTCCTTGGGCATTTTCCTTATGATGACGCTATAATGTCCACGTGGCCTCCACATGGGTCCACTTCATTTTCTCTAACTAATGTCATCAATCCACTGGCATACACATGGACTTATCCTAGACTTGCTAGCTGACGTGGACCTGTTGCTAACCCATTGGACACAGGCCATCAGACTTTTCAAGCTTGCAAGACTATCAGACCCATCTTTCGATTGCCAAAATTTTTACAGTTTTCATATTAAGGATTAATAAGATTCACCAAGGTATCTACATTTTAAGATAAATTTCCATCCTTAAAATTATCCCTAATATCTTTCTAACAAGTAACCTACATATGCAAGCATCATATGAGGGTGGATCATATTAATCTTCATCAAGGGTTATCACAACCACTCGACCATCATCAAGAGCATACAATATCATCATCAGCATTATCAACACATCAGTGAGCATGTTAGAAAATAGGTACATATGTACATGTGTTTCCTCTTAAGAGGTCACAAGTTCAAATCCAAAGGTGTAACACCCCAGGTTTCGAACACCCATTTTAAATAATGTATTGTTACAATGCTGAGAGGCCTGAGTGCCCAAACAATTATTAAAGGGACAATATGCCCCAGAAATGTAATGTTTTGATCATTATTAATAATAAAAACATCGTTGGTTGCTAGATTGACAAGGACTAGAGTTATAGGGGGCTATGATTCCACAAGAGAGGGAGCTTCAGGGACTGAGTGTTTATTTCCTATTTTTTTATTACCCTTTTTGTCTAAGGGAGGGGATCAATTACGTGAGCTTCTTGGGGAAGGCTAGGAGGTTTTTGTTTCCCCATGAGGTTACTTAAACCCGCCTCTGGTCTGATGGGGGGGTTCGACTGATGACTTGTTCATTGTTTTCCCATTCACTCACTCATTTTCCCCTCATGCACTACAATGCATGCACTCCCACGCATGCACTCCCATACACCCCTTGACCCATTCATCGACCATCCTCACCTGCGTCTTGCCTTGGCAAAAGGAAACAGAGATGCTGAAGAATTTAGCCACATTATAGTTGGTTGTAGTGGTCGCTGGTGTGATCTAGTCGTGACCTGGGGCCTGCATGTCTGAAATGCATTGGCCTGACCCCATTTTTTCTCACAACTGCGAGTCCTGAGAGTCCCAGCATTGAGATTCTGGACCAACTGTACTGGAGGCCCTGAAAATAAAGGAGAAGTACTGCCTGGGGGACTGCGTGGCAGAGAAGGGTGGAGGCTCGGTCTCTTGGGGCGGTACAGGCTGGGTAGAAGAGAGCTGGGTACTTGTATTGTTGTGAGTGTCGAGAAACTTGTGAGAGATTGAGAGCTGACTGGTTTGGGAACCCAATTACACTCTGGAACCGTCCTTGTGGTTTCATAGCCCTGGCTCGGGGGTGACACTGCTGTTGAGATTTGGAGCAATGGTGTCTATGGTTGGGTGGAACGTCCTTGGTTTGTAGCCATTCGGTGTCATCTTTCATAAAGATAAGTGCTCTCTGTCGTGATATTATTATCTGTGTATGAATGTATTTTTGTTGTGTATATTTGATTATCGTTTAATATAATCTTTAGATTATGCATGCTTGCTGGATATTGATGTGCATGTTGTTAAATCTGTTATCTTATGCATCCTTAATATATAAAGAAGGTATCAACATGAGAAAGAAGTCTGAGGGTGGGCTTGTAGGTAGCGTACCCCCGACCCATGGATTGAAATATCCCCGATCCCACAGATCAAGATATTTGATACTGATTTAATGTTCTATCTTGCAGATCTGATACACTGGGGGTTTCTGGATGCGTTTCAGTTGTATATTTGAGATCTTGATGGTTATTGCATGTGCATGTGGGTTATTTCATGTGCATGTTGGTTATTGTATGTGCATATTGGTTATTGCATGTGCATGTTGCGTATTTATGGTTTAAACAACATATAAAGGATGTATGCGGAAGTAAAGAAAATCAACTGCTCAATAACATGTATTATACGACTCAAGCATGGAAATACAATAACATACTGGAAATATAGAATATTATTGTCAGCTAGACCTCATGGATCGTCACTGGAATATAAGCAAATAACATCAAAATGCCTGTGATCAGAAGATGATAGCAGATCTGATGCATGCACGAATAGATTGACAAAAATATGTGATTCTAGAGAAGTACGGTAACTGCTCCCAGCTGGAAAACTCGTCCAGAAGAATAGACCGTCATAATGCACTGGAAACTGCTCCAATTGAAGCGCCCTAGCCTTTAGATTGAAATGGATGAGTGTTGGATCTTGGATCTAGTCTTTGAGGCATTGGATCTAGACCCTTGGGGGGGTTTGTGCACCTCTTGGGACACTGGATGCGCCCCAAAGTATTCCACCAATGGAATTTGCTGCTATAGGGCTCAAAATGATCATCTCACCAAATGCGGAACTGGGTCGGAAGGGTTTCCCCAGATCTACTGTAATACTCTGCATGCAACCCCAAATGTTTGTCCGAAAAAGATATGCCCTAAATGGATGGATGGTGCGCTTTGAATTATTCCACCGTCAGAATCTGATGGGAAGTATCTCAATCTAAGCGCCCTGGCTGGATCTCAACTGGGTCGGAAGGAAAATGTAATCAGAGCTCTGTCTTCATGCAGCTCCATAAACTTTCAATCTGACTTGCGCCCTCACTAGTTGAGTTGTGCCCCCTGTAACTGGATGCTCCTGAATGTCACAGTGAAATACCTGGATGGTATCTTCGATGGGATAGGGTGTGTCTCTCAACACCGAAACCGATCAATGGTGGTGGTTTCCTCCAGAAATCCACAAAACAATAAAGTTGAATTCTCTCCTCCTCTAGGAACTCTCAACATCAAATCATAACAATGCATAATGAAGAATTAGGTCAAATTCCTCCCTTTATACCATTCCCAATCTAATTCACCATTGACCTCACTTAATCTAGGCGCTTTTCCTCCTAAGGTGAATAATTAATTAATTAAGTCCCCCTTTAGCACCTTTTCATTCTAATTCTTCATTGACTTAGGCTTAAGTGACTTTTCCTAAGTATTTTGTCTTAATTCATTATTTAGCCATCAATTCCTCCTTATTTATCCATCTTGTTCCCTGTTTGTGCCTGACTATAGTCTACGAGAACACATAGACTACTAATTCACTCCCTATTGGACTACTCTTGGGAATGGAACATCATAGTCCTCCCTTCCCGAGATTGCTTGTCCTCAAGCAACATCAATCCTGGGTGTTGTAAGATATTCTCCCCCTCCCATGTGACATCCTCCACTAGAAGACCCCTCCATCTAACCAAGCACTCCCTAATGATCCTGCTCCTCAATATGCGCTCTCTTTGCTCTAGTACCTCCTCTGGCACTAGCTCGAACTGACCCTCCTCATCCAAGGGTGGAAACTCCTCTGAAATACTAACATGTTGTCCCACAGGCTTTTTAAGGCAAGAGACGTGAAAGATGTTATGAATCTTGCTACCTTCCGGTAGCTCTAGCTCGTATGCCACCTCGCCTATCCTTTGATGACTCTGTATGGCCCGTAGAACTTCGAATTCATCTTCTCTGCTCCGTTCCTCTTCAAGGAGGATTATCTGTATGGTTTTAATCACAAAAAAACCAAATCCCCTACCTCAAAACTGCACTTAACTTTGTGCTGGTATGCATATATATTCTGCTGGTTTTGAGATGACTGCAAGTTCTCCCTTACTGATTGAAGAATACTATGACTCTCCTCCACCCAGTCCTTGGCCCCTGGGACCCTTCTATCCCCAAACATAGTCTCCATAAAGGAGGGTGCATCGTATCCATACAATGCCTCGAATAGTGACATCTTGATAGACATATGGTAAGTTGTGTTGTAGAAATACTCACCCATATGTAACCATCTCATCCAAGTGCGATGATGCCCCCCCACATAGTTCCTCAGATACCCCTCCACCCATTTGTTGACGATCTCTGTCTGCCCATCTGTATGTGGGTGGTAGATGGTACTCGCGGCTAGCTCTGTGCTTGTCAACCTGAAAAGCTCCTGCCAAAATGCACTCATGAAGAGCCCATCTCTATCACTAACTATTTGCCTGGGTAACCCATGCAACCAGAATACCTCCCTGGAAAAAAACTCTGGTACCTGTATGGCCTTGTAGTATGTGGGTACGGTGAAGAAATGTGCAAATTTGGTCAGTCTGTCGACCACCACAAATATACAGTCCTTTCCCTGCACTCTAGGAAGGCCTGTAATGAAATCCATGGAAATTCTCTCCCATTTCTACTCTGGAATGGGTAGAGGCTGTAGTATCCCTGTGGGGTGTGTCTGCTTGGACTTTTTCTTCTGACAAGTCGTGCACTCTCGTATGTGTTTCAACACATCATCCTTGAGACCCTTCCATGAGAATCTCTCCCTGATCTGCCTATATGTTTTGAAGTACCCCTGATGCCCTACTATAGGCGAATCATGACATACCTTCAGAATTTTCCCCTTTAGGGTGGATTCTGGAACCAAGTAGATACGATCCTTGTAGAAAATGACATCATCAAGAACCCAATATCTATCATCAATCACTTGTCCGTCCATCACCTCACAAGCAAATTTGTTTTTGGAGTATTCCACCAACAAATGAGCTTTCCAATTTGTACAAATGTCCATCATTGAACATCATGCTGGCCTCTTGGACAAGGCATCTTCCACGATATTCCTCTTTCCCTTGACATACTCAATGTCAAATTCAAAGGCTTGGATCTTTGAGATCCACTTCTGCTGCCTCTCATTGAGGTATTTCTAATCAAGGAAATACTTGATACTATTATGATGAGTCTTCACTACAAACCTGTTGCCAACCAAATACTACATGAATTTGGTTAAGGCATGCATGATCGCTAGCATATCCTTGTCATAAATAGGATATAGTCTCTCCGACTCGTTGATCTTTCTGCTCTCAAACACGATGGGGTGGCCCCCCTACATCAAAACTACTCCAATCCCCACCCCTGATGTGTCGCACTCTAAGACAAATGGTTGGGAGAAGTCTAGAAGGGATAGAACATGGCATGTTCTCATAACCTCCTTCATTTTGTCGAATGTATGCTATGACTCCTTTATCCAATGAAAAACACCCTTCTTGGTCAAGTCTGTGAGTGGTGCTCCCAACTGTGAAAAACCTTTGATGAACCGTCTATAGTAACTGCATAACCCAAAGAATCCTCTTAGCTCCGTGAGATTCTTGGGCATTGGCCAATCCAAAATGGCCCTGATCTTTTCCTGATGAACCTGTACTCCCTTTCCACTGATGATATGCCCCAAGTACAATAGTTCTCTCATGCCAAATTCACATTTGGAGTCCTTGGCATATAAATACTGTGTTTGCATAATACCCAAGATCTCCCCCAAATGTTCTAGATGCTCATCCCATGTCTTGTTGTAGATCAATATGTCGTCGAAGAATACCAGGATGTACTTCCTCAATTGTCCTCTAAAGATATGATTCATGCAAGACTGGAAAGTGGCTGGTGCGTTGGTCAATCCAAACAACATGACCAAGAACTCAAAGTGTCTGAAATGGCACCAGAACACTGTCTTCTCAATGTCCTGCTCCCTGATGCTGATATGATGGTATCCTGAGTGTAGATCAATCTTAGTGAAGAAGACTGCCCCATGTAACTCATCCATCATCTCATCTATGCGTGGAATGGGGTAATGATTCTTGATCATTTTCTTGTTGAGCACTCTGTAATCGATGCACATTAGTAACATGCCATCCTTCTTCAGTACTATGATGACTGAAGATGTAAAAGGACTCATGTTGGGCCTGATTTGCCCCATAGCAAGCAAATATTTGATTTGTTTCTCAATCTCGTCCTTGAATTTCTTGGGGTGCCTGTAGGGTGTTGTAATCACTGGTGTAGCCCCTACCTCTAACTCAATCATGTGCTCAAAACCCCTGTCAGGCGGTCTCCCTAGTGGTATCAACCCAAATACTGACTCATACTGACCCAAAATCTCTTTGATCTATGCATGGTAATGCTCGCTACCCTCAGAACCTTCCGCGTGGTGATCAAAAACTCTGCTGCGTAAGCCACATCTCCATGACGGAAGATCCACTCCATCCTCTTTGTCGATACTCCTTGAGGTGCTCCTGTAGACATGCCCCTCAGTACAACTCGCGATCTACTGACATCTCTGAAGCTCATGGTCAACATCTGATAGTTGAACCCAATCTCTCCCAATGAATATAACCACTGTACCCCTAACACGACATCAGTATCTGATAGGTCAACTACATAGAAGGTGTCTGTCAAGGTGTAGTTGCCTAGTTTGACCTCTAGGTCGGGGATCATGTCCAAACATGTCATCGTGTATCCATCAGCCATTGCCACATGGAATCCCTCAAACTCCTTTGTGTGTAACCCCCTCCTGGCTACTAAGGACACATCTATGAAGTTGTGGGTAGCCCCACCATCAACTAAAGATGTCATGCATTGCCCCTGTACAAGGTCCTTGAGCCTGAGAGTGTTGTACCTGGGTACTTCTGAAAGGGTGGCTATGGTTCCCCCTTTCATATCTCTATGAGGTTTTGCCTCCTCCTTGGGTTGTTCCCTTGCCGATATTTGAGGTTTCTTTGGCTGTTTCTTTAGCTCATGAGTGGTCTCAGTCTCCGACTCACTATCTGTCTATGCCTCAATATCCTCATCCTCCTCCTCACTACCTGATTCCACTTTGATGTAGTGGATCTATCCCTTTCCCATGCATCTATGGCCTGGGACCCAAGGGTCTCTACAGGAGAAGCAAAGCTTCTTCCTCATCAACTCCCATCATGTATCATCATCCAACTTGGGCTTGCCCTTCCATTCCCTTTGAGGATTCTTCTGATCATTGTCTCTCTGTGGTACAAAGGGTTTGGTGAAGGGTTTAGTTTTTGGCACTGAACCCCCCAAATCTCTAGTGCGTCAGATGGCATCCTGCAAGGTATGAGGCCGGAAGGCCTTCACCCATCCTCTCAAGGGTTTTGTGAGCCCCTCTGTGAATAACATGACCAATCGGGGCTTAGATATGTTTGTCACTACCACTACTACCCTCTGAAACTCTGAGATGAATTCCTCTGCTATGCCAATTTATCTCAACTGGGCTAGATCTCTGAAATGGATCTTTGGATCCCTCCTGTCAAATCTATCCATGAGTCTCTCTGTGAACTCTCTGTAGGAGGTGATGCGACTGTGACCCAATGTCACTAATCTGTGATACCACCACTCGTGTGCCTCACCCTCCAAGTGTAAGGCTATGAAACTGCTGGCCTCTGACTCGGTCATCTGGTTGAGCTTGTAGTAGGTGTCTAGTTTCTGTACCGAAGCTCTGGCGGTGCATTTGGATGATCCGTCAAAAGAGGGTATGGTGAGTTTACCAACTTTTCAGATGAAATAAATGTTATGCCCCTGTTGTTGTGGTCCTCCCCTCTATGGCTCTCTGGGGTGGTTCCTGAGTCTGAGTCCACAATACTCGACTAAGGTCATATCCTGATGGAAGTCACGACCCAATGCTGCATACTCTATCCGATACTTTGCAATTTCCTCTACATGAGTGGGTGGTCTCTGTGCTATCGGTATTTTTGATGCTATCGGGGGTGCCCTCTAGAAAATGGGAAACAACGGATGTGGAATCCTACTCGCAGAGGTGTATGTGCGAGTGGGTGACTCTGGTCTACTGCCTGCCCCTGAGTTCCCCTATGCTGCATGTGGGGCTTGTGTACCTGGGATGTCTACCATAGCCAGTCTATCCTCTACCTATGCCAAAGACTGAGCCATGGTATGTTGTCTAGCTAGCATATCACTGATAACCTGTGTGAAGGCTGCATCTAGAGCCACGGGGGCCTTACCATTGCCCTCTGGTCACTCATATATGTCACCTAGCCTCCTCTCTGCTTTGCGCTTGGCCTCACGCTTTGCTCTTCTCTCTGCTTCTTTGTGTGCCTCTTCCTCTTCCTCTGAACTGGGAGGGAAGGGAGGAAAGTTAGGCCTATCCCTTCTTTCCTTGCACCTTTTGTAAGTGGCATATTTGTCACCTACGTGCTCACGACCATCTGGTTCTTCTGCTGTATTCATTGTCTTTAGTCACAGGTTGGCAGGACTGAAGCTTTGATACCACTGAAATATCCCTGATCCCACTGATCAAGATATTTGCTACTGATCTAATGTTTTGTCTTGCAGATCTGATACACTGGGGGTTTCTGGATGCATTTCAATTGTATATTTGAGATCTTGATGGTTATTGGATGTGCATGTGGGTTATTGCATGTGCATGTTGGTTATTTTATGTGCATGTTGGTTATTTCATGTGCATGTTGCGTATTTATGGTTTAAACAACATATAAAGGATGCATGTGGAAGTAAAGAACATCAACTGCTCAATAACATGTATTATACGACTCAAGCATGGAAATACAATAACATACTGGAAATATAGAATATAATCGTCAGCTAGACCTCATGGATCATCACTGGAATACAAACAAATAACATCAAAATACCCGTGATTAGAAGATGATAGCAGATCTTATGCATGCACAGATAGATCAACAAAAATATGCGATTCCAGAGAAGTACGGTAACCGCTACCAGCTGGAAAAATCGTACGGAAGAATAGACCATCAGAATGCATTGGAAACTGCTCCAATAGAAGTGCCCTGGCCTCTAGACTAAAATAGTTGAGTGTCGGATCTCGGATTGGGTCTCTGAGGCACTGGATCTGGACCCCTGGGGGGTTTGCGCACCTCCTGGGACATTGGATGCGCCCCAAAGGATTCCACCAACATAATCTACTACTATAGGGCTCAAAACAATCATCTCGCCAAATGTGGAACTGGGTCAGAAGGGTTTCCCCAGATATGCTCTGATACTTTGCATGCAACCCCAAATGTCTATACGGAAGAGTTATGCCCTAAATAGCTAGATGGTGTGCTCTGAATTATTCCACCACCGGAATTTGATGGGAAGTAGCTAAATCTAAGCGCCTTGGCTGGATCTTAACTGGGTCGGAAGGAAAATGTAATCAGAGCTTTGTCCTCGTGCAACTCCACAAACCCTCAATTTGACTTGTACCCTCACTGGTTGAGTTGTGCCCCCTGTAAATGGATGCTTCTGAATGTCACAGTGAAATACCTAGATGGTATCTCCAATGGACTAGGGTGTCTCTCTCAACACCGAAACCGACCAATGGTGGTGGTTTCCTCCAGAAATCCACAAAATAATAAAGTCGAATCCTCTCCTCCTCTGGGAACTCCCAACATCAAATCATAACAATGCATAATGAGGAATTAGGTCAAATTCATCCCTTTATACCATTCCTAATCTAATTCACCATTGACCTCACTCAAGCTAGGAGCTTTTCCTCCTAAGGTGAATAATTAATTAATTAAGTCCCCCTTTAGCACTTTTTTATTCTAATTCTTCGTTGACTTAGGCTTAAGTGACTTTTCCTATGTATTTTGGCTTAATTCATTGTTTAGCCATCAATTCCTCCTTATTTCTCCATCTTGTTCCCTGT
>JZKD02S0201076.1:292250-330883 GCA_000966675.3 Picea glauca | reverse complement strand
GGAGTATTGATTATGTAATCATCCTTCCTCATCTTTCATATATTTAAAGTCCTTAAGTGACTTCCTATGATTTCCTTCAAGCAACTTGTGGGTTGCTTATGGATTTCCCTCAAGCAACCCATGGGAATTTTCCAAAAATGATAAAAAGTAATAAATGTACATTAAGTGTTCACCCCTAAGTGGAGAACGTAGGGTTTGTATACTTGTACAACCTATATGATCTCCATTCCCAACTAATTTAACTACCTTTTATGGTATAAATTTGAGTTATTTTTTGGGAGAAGGGGAAAGATACCATTGAGAGCAATAATATGTTGGATTAATTTTGAGGATCAACCTTGGAATTTTATTTCTTTCCCCTTATCAAAGATTCCTGGTTCTGAAGTTATTTCTAACTTTTAGTTGGGATAAAACATTTCCTTGTTTTCTAAACCATAATAAAGTTGGAGATAATAGATATAGTAAAAATGGATGAGTGTGCAATACCCATGTTTTCCCCAACTTTTAAATATAACTATATCCTACTAAAAGACTATGGGAAGACTGATTATGTGTGGATGTTGGAATTGATGAACCTTTTGATAGAAGGTAATGTATATATATTTCTATTACTAATTAAAATGGAAATTGTTGCATAACTGATGAACAGGGATGATTTTAAGGATGGAAATTTATTTTAAAATGTAGAAACCTTGGCAAATCTTACAAATCCTTCATATTCCAACTATAAATGTTTGGCAATATTTTTGTAAAAATATTCAAATTTCTAAGGATTTTATATAGTTTTTATAAAATTTTGGCGATTTTTAAGATAAAATAATTTTATCCTATAGAATTTTGGGCGAATCATTTTTAAAATAACGAATCTCGTTTTTGGAAAAAGAATGGAAAATTAGCCCATGAGCGAAATTTAGCCCCTAAAATCATCCATGCTGATGAAGGGGTTTCCAAGGTAGATCATGATGCATGAGAGAGATGGCGAGGGGAACCAATAATGGTTGAGATGAAACCTACCAGACTAGTACTCTGTTGTATTTAAATTGTTCAGACCCAGAATAGTCCTCTGACCCAGAGAAATAAATTACTAGTCAGATTGGTAGTTGGGAAGTCTTCCTCAAGAGTTAATGAGGAGATGGGCAGAGTACCCATATGGATACTTCTTGACATGACCCACAAAATTGGGGATTGGACCTGTTGAGCACTCAACACACCCTAAAAAATCCTATGCCAAATTTCACTTTTTGGGTACCACTCGATCTTTTACACTGTTTAATTTGACTTCATTGTGAAAAAATGTTGCCTTTGATTATCATCTTGACTTTCATTAAGTCTTTCAAAGTTTTCTTGAATCTATGAAAACCCATGACTTAAAAGGATTGAATTTAAATAATGAATCAACAGCCAAAATATTTCACCCGATTCACCCAAATTTGGAATCGGAAGGAATTAAAAGATGAAATAAAATCACTCGAAAAAACCGTAGTCGCTGAGCGCCAATATTCACCGACATCAACAAAAGAAAGTTTTCTTTCATGACAAGAATCACAGAAGGATATCGTCGATAATCGATTCCCTTCAGCCTTAGTGAAATTCTAAAATATTAAACATTAAAAAATAAAGAAATGATGTCACCGATAGCCAATAGATGATGCGCTTAGCGAAAATGGAGAATACCAAACCGCGACGAACATTCAGACCATGCTAAAAGTTTTTCTCCGATCACCAACTTTCGAAACATTTCGGCATCCAGAGTTTTGAGGAAGCTAATCCACAGGAAAACTAGTGATAGGTTTGTCCCCGGTCGCCGACCCCCAATACCTTGTCAGCTAGGCGAGTAACAATCTTCAGTGTAAGATCGTCATGTGGTGGGGAGAAAAACACACAAAGCAACTCAGAACACTACTGAGGGTGAATTCAGAGTTAACTGCGAGGAAACACGGTTTGTCTAAATGGCGGGAATAAGTGGCACTGTGCAACGAATCCCAGGCTCAAAAATATGTTTTGAATTAGACAAGAAAATATGTGGATAAAGAACACATGAAATACATATGCAAAGAAAAGAAACAATACATCCAACCACTACAACTAGAATCCTTTCATAAAAGTTTGGTATTTTTGCACTAGATTACGATCAAGCTCAAATTACATACATTAGACGCTCTCTACACTTTTTGGCCAACCAATCTGTTTTACATTGAAAACATGAAATTTATAGGCGAAGGTGTCGCTTGGGCTGCCCGACTCTCCATCTACTGTCCCCAGAATCTAGGAAATTATCCTTCCTCTGATCAATGGCCTTTCATATGACCTCTTTCCCAAAATAGAAAACAACGGTGTACGACTGCGTCATAACCATTTTTTTTCTTTTTTGGTTCGGTCATTAGCAGGTCTTGTCATAGCAGTGGATGTTCTTCCGACGTCCTTTGTGATTCGCGCAGCTGCACAATTGTATCCTATGCTTCCCAAAGCTGTCTATTGAGCCACATCACGTTCCCTTCATGACCTTGTGATGTTGACACCTCAATAGTCTTTTCTAAAAACTCTCCTTAATTCTCTATTTTCCTGGTAGAGTTTGGCAATGGTGAGTTGTACCTATTTTAGTTGTTGAGTCAACTCTCGAACGTTAGTGCCCATGGAATACGTTCTCCTCATTCTTCTCCTTCTTTCCTGACTTGTTCCTTCAATAGGCTCTAGTCGAATAGCATGCATAAGTAATTCCTTGGTAGTCGGTCTTGCGCACAACTTGCTTGGGACTTGGGTTTCCCCAACTTCCTTGTTCTTTCTTGGCCTGCCACTTTTTTGGGGTATCTGTTGTTGGGGAGGCGTGTCTTCCAATGTTCTTCCTTCTGATGCAACTTCTTCCACTTCATCCTTCATACAATGTGATATCATCATTTCCACACGTAGGTAGGAACCCCCCTTTGAAGCCTTGGGGATTCCCTCTGTGAGTAAGAACGAATCCCAGTCGCTTTGGGGATCAGGCCTGGCACTTCTGTTTCTTCGCGTGCCCTTTCTTATGTTTTGAGGGGTTCCCATGGTGGAACCTATATCTGTCTTCTGCGCGAGGAACTTAGAGAGGGCTCGAGGCAGAAAACTTGATCAATCTCGGCTCGCGAGACGAACTACCAACAATGCATAAGTTCATATGGTAAGTAGAATGCATGCAAAACATCCAAAATTTATAACAGAGCAGGAAGTAGGTGGAAATGTGCTAAGGGACACCGTTACACATGATTTTTTTCACTCTGGTGATGTTTCTACAAGTGATGTATTTAGGTTCCCACAAGGACTTTTTGCCTGAGAAAAGTGACTGTTATCTTCTTCCAAAAACACATTTTTAAGGTGAGTTCGCAGGCTACCTTTATTACAGGGTGCAAAAATCCCCCATTATCACAGGCAAACCACACTTAGGGTGCGAATTGTTCACAGTATGCTCCATAGATAGGGTGCGAACTTGTTTTTAAGATTGAAAAGGAGAAGAGGTCACGAAGGTTCTAGAAGGGGATCTTCTAGAAAATGAGTTGGCATTCGCATGGTTGGCATCCTACTGACTCCTCATATTTAGTGGGATCATCCTCATCCATGTAACCATCTCTCCTTATCCTATATATTGAAAGGATTATCATGGAAAAGGTTGAGCAATATTGAAGGAAGAATTGGTGAAAGAATCGAGTGAAGAACCCTGCTTGGATAGAAGCTTGAAGACCGTATTTGGTCTATCAAGTGGTATTGGATATTCTTCATGCAAGTGCAGAGCAAGTGTGTGTTTTGGAACCAATGGTCATTGAAAGGAAGCTTGCGACATCAAGGCGATTTGGTTGTATCTTCTACTTTAAATTAATATAATACAACGACATGTCTCTTTCCCATAGAATTACTCTTATTTTATTGCATAACTCCTTGATCATATGCATAAGTTGACATTGGATATACTTTGCTATCTTCACTTGATTGGTTTGTTTTGTCTTGGACTTGATTTCACAAGAGCACCAGAGAGAAGAGGGAATAACAGAGAACTAAGGAAGTGATATTAAAGTATGTCACTCATTCCTCCTTATTAGTATATTCAATGACTATAACTTAGGGAAAGAGTTGTGTCCAGTCCTGTTTTGTTCTAGATCTAGGTGGATCTAGGGAGATCTGTTAGTGTCTGCAACTACCGATTTATCTGATAACAAAATTGGTGACTCCACTAGGGATACAACCCATTTTAGTGGTTTTTTCTTGGCCATTTTCTCTTAACCTACCATTTTTAATTCCCAATCAATCTCTGAGTCTTAAGGAAACCATTATAGACTCCCTGGATCCAGAAGTTCCCTCAGAAGAATTTGCTTGATTACAGACCTTCTCGCACTGCACCCTTCTGTAGCCTGCGAGAATCACTAAAGTTTTCACTTTTGTGTTTAGTTTAGTGCGAACTTCTCGCAGTCTTCCTGTGTCTAGCCTGCGAGAATCCTTGATTCTCTCACTATGCCCTACATCCAGCCTGCGAACTCACTTGTGAAAATTTTGGAATAGATCTTTTGTGTCCTTAGATGCCCAGATTTGTTTGTGTGTCTAAGAAGAAATTATCTAGCCAGTGATTGAATGTTTCTTGACTTCAAATCTCGTGAATGATTAGTTTTCAGAAATCAAAAGATCGTCTTGATCATTTTTCTCAATTTTTACCTCTTGACCTTTTCTTAACAAGGGTATAATCTCTGGTTTTGAAATGAGAGTGCTTGTTTGGTCGGGAGCCTTTGATTGGTTTTAAAAGTTGAGATCAATTTTCCTTTTCAATTGCTTATTAATTGAAAAAGTGTTACCCATGTGCATTTGAAGAGACTAGTCTTGTCAATTTGTTATTTTTATCTTCATTGAAAGATTGGTTTGGGTGTTTGTTTTGTATTTCTTTTTCGTTGGTTGCTTGTTTCTTCTTAGTTCCATCCCTGTTGTTTGGTTTCTAATGAAAAATTAAAGACATTTTATTTTTAAAAGCACCCTTGTATTCAAAAAATATTGGCATTCAAGTATTGAAAGACAACAAATAGAGAATTTGCATTGTTCACGAATGTTTGATATTGAATTTAAGAGAAGATCATACATTGTAGCTCACATTGTTCCAGAAAAATCCTCTTTCCCTCCTGTAAATATGATTCATCGAACAAAAAATTTGTATCATTCATCCTTATTTATGCATTGTTGGGTCAGAGTCTCACACAACATTGGTTTCATTTCCATCTCCTTTTGAGTAACAACAACCTTTAATAATATCGCGCAATTTTAAAATTCAACTAGTAACTTTTTCTAGGGCTCTTTTACACCAACACTAGCTAGGCTAGAGCTTTGGAATAGGTAGTGAGACACACTCTCCAAAGCACAAAACACACAATATCATCTTTTGATAAGGAGTGTTCAATTCCATTTACATCATTTTGTCTTGGGAATCCCTTCTCACACAAGGGTCAAACTTGAGGTCGCATCGATATTGACAAAGTTACTCACCATGCTTTGTCGATATCGGTGTAGAGATTGCACGTATTACGAGAGTCACTTGAAGGTATACCCACAATGATGAGTGGAAGCCTCTCAATTTGATTTCAGGATAGATACCCTGCCCTTGCATGTGGATCAAACTGTCGACTGTTCACCCAGGCATCATTGTTGTCGGTGGTAACCTTAGTAGCCTATCTTCTTAGGGTCTTACACAAGGTGACTGTGAAGGGGTAAGTCTTCATGGTACCTAGAATCAACGTTGGCCAGACTCACTTGGGCTCCTTGGAGGGTATACCCACGATTATGTGTGGGAGCTTGCACCAAGGTGTAAATGCGTTAAACAGATTGTCAACGTAACCTTTCCACCCTAGCCCAGCCCCTTCTTGTCTCCTTGTTGCGACGTTGGATTTCATCACTAGTGACTTCGGAATTGGAAGGTCTTGTTTGCTTGGTTTTTCTTCCTAGATTTTACTAGTGCATGTTGCTTGTTTACCCAAGTTGGCCATATAATTTCTTTCGTAAGATTCTAACTCGATCACAATTGACCCTCCATGCCATTCACATAGAATGCAAGGCTTACCCCCAGAAGATATGGAAGGTTCTCAACCCTTGCCTACCAACTCACCGAAGGGATCTCCTCAAAAGAGTGAAGTCCAATACGTTTCCACTCCATAAGTGGAAAGAACTAACTCTCTAGAACGGTTCCGAATTACCAATTCTCAAGAGGACTTTCGAATTCCTCTCGAATCCGGGAGACGTATTGTGTGAGTGAATTCTTCCAGAGATTTAGTTGTTCAATCTTCTGGATCACCAACTGGACCTTTCATAGGACCTGAGGGTCAAGATCCTTTTTGGACTACTGGCATTTTTAGGCGGGATCTCTTTGGCTCAGGAGAAAGCATTGATATCACTGTCGCACCTGAGCTTCCCGAAACTTCTGATCCAGACACAGTACCTTTTACTACTGCATATTATTTTCCTGGTACAGACGCTTCGCCAGTAGACCACATATTGACTATCCCCCTACAAATGGTCCATCACACAATGGTCCCATATACTACAAGTCCTCGCATTGGGACTACAGTGGCTAGCCAAGCCCCCATTGGCATGCAACTTTTGCCCAAACTCACCCCAACACTTCCCTCCAGATATCATGCATTGAATGCTTCTATTCCCACTCCTACACAAATCTGATCTAGGGCTCCTTGTGGTTCCACTCCTTATGGGCACCATCTTCCCAGTTTCATTCCGACACTTCCTCCACCCCCTTTCAGAGGACCTCCTCCATCCTCTATCGGAGGCACTGATCATAGTGGAACCATCATGTCTTTCACACCTAATTACCAAATTCTTGTTGGTGGACAATTTCACCAAGGAGGCCAAACTCAACCCCCTTTTGCAGGAAAAATCTCAATTGGGACGCAATCCCCCATTGTAGGGAAACCCCAACCGACCCCACCCTATGGAAAAAACATACCTCCATCCTTGGCCCAGTATTGGAATTATCTTATACAACATAATCCTTAATCGACTGGGGGAAAAAACCTCAAGCTAACTCCGTCATACCCCCTAGTACAGGCCAGCCATATCCAGGAATCTCTAATCTAATTTGGGGCTCGAACACTCAACCCCATGCCCTTGTTCAAGGGTACAACCCTACGAATTACTTGCCTCCACACCAAAAACAAAATCTTCCTAGATCTTCACATTATATGCAGACTGCTTATGGTCCCACTGGTTTACCGATGGGACTCTTTCCCCAAAGTCACAAGTACATGCATGTGAATAGACTGTTACCTTTCTTAGCCACCCTGGACCTCCCGGATCTGTTGAGGATTTTAAATGATCTGATCCGTCACTCTCCTCAATGGCCCGCCATAATGGCCAAACTACAATCCGACATCCCTAAATTCAATGGTAAATCAGGGGAGGACCCGAACAATCATGTAATGAATTTTCACCTTTGGTGCTCATCCAACTCCTTGATGGACGACTCTATTCGTTTACGCCTTTTTTAGTGAACCCTCAAAGGTTCTGCCACAAAGTGGTATATAGAATTACCATGAGGCTTCTTCACCGGCTTCAACACCCTCACTATGGCTTTCCTCACCTACTACCAGTTACCGATCCACTATGAAATGCGAACCAAGATTTTGAGTTCTTTCAAACAAACCAAAGCCACTCATATCTCTGATCACATTCATGAGTGGCGACGGAGACGACGTCTCATCAAACTCAAACTTCCCGATCAGTTTTCTGGAAGAGTGGTTCATGAAATCATTTGTGAATGACATTGCTCATGACATCACCATGGGTGGAGTTGTCACAGAAGAATAGGCAATCAGTCGTGCCCAATACCTAGACCTTGTTTACTCACAAACGAGTACTCTTTACGACTTAATCCTTGACACACCTCGTCCTTCTACTTCTGCCACTTCAACCACTCCTGCTGCTTCTCATGCAGCTGATGGTGTGATTGGCACTTTCCATGCCCAAACTCATTCTGTCCAAACCTCTAGCAACAACCCCAAATCCATTTCTTCTAATGTTCAAAATGATTTGTCTCCTACCCCTCCCACCGACAAGACTTCTGAGGTAAACTCTGTTCAATCTACCCCTGCCGACAAAAATATATCCAAAAAAGGAAAGGGTAAGAACAAGGAGGATGAAAATAATCCACAAACTGAGAAAACCAAAACACCACCTGTTGACGATAGGGATAAGCACAAATCCTGATACCTTTGTCTTATCTGTGGTGATGATCACTACACTAAGGATTGTCCACGATGAGATGAGGTTACTAAGTTCCTTCAAGGGACCACGAAACCCCCCACTCCAGCCTTATTTTCACAACCCTTCCCTCCTCAACAATAGGCCCAATTGGTCTTTCCTGACCAACCTTCCCCCTCCAATACATCCTATGTCTTAATGTGTACAGGTGATTCAAAGAAAAATGACATCACACTTACCACTCGAGCCAAAGATTATTCTTCCTCCAAAGAGAAGGTTGAGATAATACCTCCTTTGGTGGTCCAACCATCTCCCACGAACCCACCTACCAATGGTCCTCTTCATATCGAACGACCGAGTCTAGATACATTCCTTCACCCTCCTCCAAAGGGTGTCGTTTGAAAATTGGCTTTCAATCCTCATGCACGTGCTGCCTAGAACTACAATATTGTTGAAGATCTGTCCCAAGCACCGTCCACGATGTTAGCCCTCGAAGTCCTTTAGAGTTGTCTTATACAATGGAAGGCGTTGTTGAAATTTATTGGTGGAATCGACCCTATGGATACAAATTTAATAATTTTTGACTTGGAAGATCACATTCCCAGGTTACCCCCTCAACTCGCATTCCAAATACAAGTTATTGTCTACGACAAAAATATTTGTAGAATGGTTATTGATGAGGGTGCCTCGACTTGTGTCATGTCTATTACCTGCTGGAAAGCCATCGACTCTCCTCCTTTGAATGGATCCCACAACATGCTCAAAGCCTTCAATGACTCTGGTTTTAATCCTTAAGGTGTCCTCCCTTCATTGCCTATTACGTTAGAAGGCAAAACGGTCAAAGTTGAAGTGGAAGTCTTTGATGTTCCTCTTGATTGTAACCTTCTACTTGGACGTAGCTGGATTGATTCCATGTGTGTAGTTGTGTCAATTCTTTTCCATGTCGTGTGTTTCCCACATTAAGGAAAAGTAGTTACCGTCAACCAATTGGCCTTATTTCACTCTGATGCACGTATTGACAATGTACCATTCATTTCAAACCCCCCCTAGATATGAGAACATCGGTCTGGGTCTTCTTAAATATTCCTCGTTGATGGGTACTTTCCCCATCCCACCACCCGATGTTCCACATCTGTTTGTCGCCTCGATCAAGATGATCTCCACCTTTGTTCATGAAACCCCTGCGTCTTATGACCCATGGATGGTACCCAACCCCATCGATCATCTTCGTTATGGTGACAAAATGCCTTTAAGTCTGGTCGAATCCACTTATCAAGCCATTCAATCGACAACCCCTTCTACCCCCTCTCTTGATGATTTATCTCCAGATCCATTCCGCGTCATTTTTCCCATGGACAAGATGATTATGTCTGTTATGCCCATGGAAGACACCCCTTGGGATAATGGACATCATCGTTCCATCCTCTTCCTGGAACAACACACCATCAAGGGTTACCAATGGATCTCAACCCTGTCGACCATTGTCATTATTTCTACCATTCCGGAGTCTACACATGGTCTGTTCTATGAAGGGAACTTAAGTAATATCTCACCCACCATCCCCCTCGACATATCCATAAAACCTGAAATTGTCAAAAATGTGCATACCGGAGCTTCGTGTTCCCATGACAAAGTTATCACCTACAAGTCTCTTTTCCAAGAAATTCACGACGTCTTCGCCTGGAGCTATGAAGAAATGTCAGGTATTGACCCTGACATTGTTATACATGAGATTAATACATACCCTAACGCTAAACCTGTCCGGTAAAGACTTCGTCTGGTCCACCCACGTAAAGTAGTTTCTATCAAGATTGAAGTTGAGAAACTTCTTAAGGATGGCTTCATTTACCCGGTGGCTCTAACTGATTGGGTTTCCAATCTTGTTCCGATCGACAAGAAATAAGGCACAATCTGCATGTGCGTTGATTATAAGGACATTAACAAAACTTGTCCTAAAGACAACTTTCCTACCCCCTTCATTGACCAGATCATCGACGATTGTGCCAGAAGTGAAATCTTCTCTCTGATGGATGGTTTCTTCGGATATAATCAAATCAATATCATAGCAGCGGACCAACACAATACAACTTTTATTTGTCCTTGGGGCACTTTCACCTATCAGAAACTCCCATTTGGTTTAAAGAATGTCATTGCAACTTTTCAACGTGCTATGTCTTACGCTTTTCATGACATAAATCACATTGTGCAGCCATATCTCGATGACTTACCCTCTCATTCCATGCACTGTGTAGATCATCCAATACACCTCCATGCCATTTTCCTTTGATGTCAGTTTTACCATATATGCTTGAATCCCCACAAATGTGTTTTCTGCATAGAATCCGACCGACTTCTGGGCTTTATTGTTTCACGTCAAGGGATAAGGGTAGATCCGTTGAAGGTCGAGGTGATTCTCAATCTACCTCCTCCTTCCTCACTTCACCAGTTACAAAGTTTGCAAGGGAAGGAAAACTTTCTTTGTCGTTTCATCTTGAACTATGCTGAGCTAACTTTTGGATTTATGCAACTGCTCAAGAAAGGTTCTAAGTTCGTATGGGATACCACTACCAACAAAGCTTTTGAATCTTTGAAACTATCTTTGACACGTGCCCCTCCACTCTTCCCACCTAATTACAGTCAGGATTATTTCATTTACCTTGTAGCCTTGGACTATGCCATCTCTATGGTTCTCATCCAGGAGGATGATTCTCACGATGAAAATGTCATCTATTACTTGAGTCAGAGTCTCACGACTACCAAAACAAAGTATTTACATGTTGAAAAACTGGCCTTGGTAGTGGTCCAAGTTGTTCAACGTTTCCAACATTATATCCTTTTACACAAAACTACAGTGATTTCTAACTGCAACCCTATGCAACACATTATTACATGCCAATTGCTAGGGGGAAAATACTCCAAATGGATCATAATACTCCAGGAGTTTGACTTAGAATTTGAACGCGCTAAGTCCAAGAAATCCTTGGTGTTTGGTGAGTTGATATGTGACCTTCCCTACTCTAAGATGAAAAATATAGCAGCCGATTCATTACCTGATGAATCCCTTTTCTTGATTAGTTCCGATGACCTTTGGTATGGAGATATCATCATATATCTCCAGACCCAGACTTTTTGGCCCAATTTGTCTAGCACTGACCACCTTCGAATACGCTACCAAGCCCGTTAGTATATTATCCTCGGTGAAACTCTTTATCATTGTGGGATTGAATCCACTTTTCAACGTTGCCTCACGTTTGACGAAGCCAAGAAAGCCCTGAACATCTACCATTCCGGAGCCTGTGGTGGTCACATGTCTGGGTATGATACTGCCTAGAAAATCTTATGGACATGGTATTTTTGGCCTTCTCTATTCAACGATTGTATAATTGTCATCCAAAAATGCCACGCTTGCCAAACCTACAACAATAAAATATGATCACACCCTGCTCCTCTACACCCTGTGGTCTCCATTGGTCCTTTTGTGAAATGGGGTATCAATTTCATGACATGTCACCCTCACTCAGTTGGGGGGCATGGATACATTATCGTAGCCATATATTATTTTACAAAATGGGCCGAGGCGATGCCAACATTCAACAATACCGGAAGGACTGTAGTATTATTCATATTCAATCACATCATTGCTCATTTTGGTGTTCCTCAGGCTATCATTACTGATCACGATAGCCACTTTAGAAACTTCATGATGTCCAAACTCATTGAAAAGTTGGGTCTTTGCCATGAAAAATCAACACCCTATTACCCACAAGCCAATGGCTAAGTTGAAGCAATAAACAAGGTCCTCATTACCATGCTTCGACAAATGATAGGGATTCACAAAATAAGTTGGCACATGATGTTGTTTTCAGCATTGCGGGCTTACCAAACATTCGTTAAGTCTACTACTGAGTTTACACCATTCTAGTTAGTCTATGGTCTAGAAGCCATCTTGTCGATTGAATGTGAGATACCCTCCTTAAAACTAGCCGTCGAACTTCTCCCAAACACTTCTGCTAAAGAAGAATGTCTGTTGTATCTTATGCAATTAGACAAAATCCGTCGCGATGCCACCCTAGTTATAGAAGCCCAAAAGAAATGCATCAAATCCCAATACGACAAACATGTTAGGCCACGCATTTTCTCTGAAGGTGATCTGGTTCTTCTTTACGAACAAGATCAGGATATGCTAGGAGCCGAAAAATTTGAATCTATGTGGCGAGGTCCTTATATCGTCAGACGATTTTTGGAGAAAGGAGCTTACAAGTTGGTGGAATACGATGGTATCCCGTTGAGTGAACCTAGAAATGGGTTGTACTTAAAGAATTACTATGCCTAAGATCACCTGTGCATGAGTGCTTGTATTTTATTGTATCATACTTTTCGTGTGTTACTTTAGTATTCTTTTTCATTATTTGGTCTCTGCCCCTGACCAATTATCTTACGTTGTGCTTGGTTCCTAGATGTCGGAGTCTTTGCTACCCCACATTGGCTTCACCGATGGCGCTAGTTGTAGTACTCAAAATCTTGATTCTGCTGCATGGGCAATTTACGCACCTACAAATGAACTTATCAGTCTGTGAGGTGTGTGCCTTAGTCGTGCGACCAATAATATTGCAGAATATAGTGTCGTCATCGAATTGTTGATTGATGCTATTTCGCTTGGTATCTTCCACCTAGTTATATGACTCGATTCGCATCTAGTAGTACTATAGCTAAGTAATGTCTATGTTATTTGAAGTCCTACTTTGTTACGAGTATATTTACGAATTCTCCTCTTGGAACATTATTTTGATTATATAGAATATCAACACATTCCTAGATGTCTAAATGCATTAACTGATGCATTAGCTAACTATGTGTTAGACATACATTTGAGCCATTTATAAACCAATCACACATTACATGTATAACACAATACAAGATAAGTCACTAGAAGATGTATATATGTATATAATGATCAAAATTTTTTACAAAAAGTTTCTGTCCAAGGACCAAAATCTCAAAAATACAAAGCCCATAGCTTCTACAAAATAGTGTCACAGATGACGGTCATGATAACACATGACTGCTCGGGCTACCCTACGAAATAGTGGAATGATAGACTCAGACATGCCCACAGTATAGTGCTAGTAAAGTCTAGGGATCTCCCTAATAGAAATATCTGGGATGTCCGTGGTCAACCCCTCCAAGTTCTGCTCCACTGCCTTGTAGTATTTGGCATCCCATCTCGCCACTGGAACTGCTTCTCCTCGCCGTTGAATAGGAGATGTTCCCAGAGGTTGATATGGCCCCACATCTGTGTCATCAAAAAGAGATTTTTTGATTAGTTCTTGGATAAACACAAAAACATTTCATATGATTAAAATTACAAAAACATTTAAAAAGAAAAAAATGTGTACTTCTTATATAGGTCACCCCACTGAGCATCCTCAGGCAGAGCCAAATCTGGATCCCCTCAGAAATCCAAACCAACATATGCGTAGTCGTTAATATTTAGCATCTGGGGCCGCAACCAGTTGAAAAATGAATCATTATACTTGATGATAAGCCCTGCTGCGTGTCGAGCCATGAGGTTACACCACTTCAGCATCCTCGAATCCTGTGGGACTGATAAACCCCAATCAACCTGTAATCGCAGCAATGGGACCCTCTAGAGGAAGAAGGACAGCAAAAGTGATCCGTACCCAAACTACTTCAAGTCACCCTTTCTGCACTTTGTCAATTGTCTCTTCATACAGTAGAGAATTGCATCCGACTAGTTGAAGACCCGAGGCTCTGTGCACTCTATGGCATATTGGAAGTAGCTCTAGAGAGCCATGTGTGGAGCCATGCTCCCAGGCATAGGTGCAATAGTAAAAAAAATTGTGCATAGGGTCAAGTCTTGGACCCCCCAAATAGCAACCTTACCCTTGCTTCTTTCTGCCTTGGGAACACAGTACTGGTGACAATACTCACTCATAGGGAGTCCACCACCTCGGCCACCGGTCAAAGTAGCATGGTATCCATGCCGTGACAACCCCGTTCGAAAATAGATATCCTCGATATCTAGGGTCAATGTATGGAATCCCATGTGAAATAATTGTTGGTCCATGTCCCACATATGGACCAGGTATTCCAAAAATCTGAGTTGGGCTCTCATGCTCGAAATCCTGAATAATTTCAAGAGTCCACAGTCCCAGAGGGCGGTGACTGTACCTGGGTCATTCCCGAAAATGGAATCATCTTCCTTATGTTCTCTTTCTCGCCACTCCAACATTTTGATGGTCAAACACCTACACAAGAGCCATGAGAGAAGAGTTAGCAACATGTTTCAAACTTTTACATAAATTTTATTGAGAAAAACTTAACTTTAAAATCTATGTTTCGACCCTCGCAAGTGAGCCTTTGGCATAGTGCGAGATTCTTGTAGGTCTCGCAAGGCCCGCCTATGAGAACGCTTGAGCATATGGTCTGGACCTAAAATGGACTTACAACCTGAGAAATTGCCAATAAAAACTAAAAAAGAACCATGAAAAGTTCAAGGATCAAGAGCTTACCTCCTTAGCTGAAAAAGTTTGTCGAATAATCGCTTGTGCCTCCTGCAATCGAGCAAAGAAATTTGGGGGAAAATGAGGTATGTTCAACAAGTTTTTGGAAAAATCACAATGAAATGGTAAAAATCCCTTTTTACCCATATTTATTCACTTTTTACTATTTTTTATTGATATTTTATATATCATTTTTTTTCATATAAAACCCAATGCCTTAATAGCCTTGTGAGTATGTTTTTTTGCAGCTATAGCAACTTCGAAGTCCGAACAGGGGGGTACAAATGTTTTTTCTTTTTGTCGCACATGTGACTGATTTTTTAGGGTTTTTATAGGAAAAACCTTGAGCTCAGTCTTTGTTCATTCTCGTGCTCGAAAATATACGAGAACGTAACCGAGTATACTTTTTCTCGTCTTTTCATACTCGTCGTGGTAACACGAAAACGACGAACCTAAGGGAGTATCCTTTAATCTCTTTTCATGCTCCATGAAAACGAAAATATTGTCGAGCAATCTTGTTCTCTTCATGCTCGTTAAAGTATTTGAAGAAAACGTTTGACGGACGATAGTTTATCACTTTTTCAGTCTTATTGAACTTATTTACGAAAAAGGATCTGGGAGAGTTCTCTTTAAGTGTTTTTCAGACTCTCAAAACATGAAAAACCCCTGAGTTTTCTATCCTTGGACTTGTTAAACAAACATCGACAGACCCGTAAAGGGACCGAGCCACTCCTTCCTAGGGCTCATTAAATATACTCCGAGGGACTCGTCCGAAGGATGAGCTTACATCAACAAGCATATGTTATCCTCCTCAAGCTTGCGTAAAAATAAAGGGGTACTTGCCAGAAATGGTGGGGGGAATTTTGGGAAAAGGACGTGTTTTCGTATTCATATTAATGGCAGTAAGCGTTTCTCTTGAACATGACACCCACTATTTTTCATTTGAATCTGGGTTGGGAAATCCATTTGTCTCTCATTCGACTTGCTACAAGGTCATATCTTGGGTTGTCTTTGAGTCAGTGTTGCCAAGTCCTTGGTTGTGTCGTTCATATGTTCAAGAGAAGTTCAAACGCGCCCTCTATTGATTTGGCCATATGCAATTGTCCATTCTTACTATGTCGACCTTCCCTGTGTCTATTTCGACCCGTATTGATACTTTGTCTCATCCTCAAAATCTGTTACTTATTTCGTGTCATTGATGGGGGATACATCAAGGCCCTCCTGTGACGAGTCTTGTTTCATCGACTCCAACTCATTATCCGAAAATGAGACTTAGAAATCATTTAGTACCTTGGAACCTGCATGCCTTAATGGCAGGTCTCTTCACTTTCGATAGGGGTTTCACATCATTGATCCCTAATCGAGAGATTCCGCCGAGTGCTCAACTTCATCTCATTCATTCAAATTCATTCGGATTTTACTTTGGTACCTTGGGAGTCATTGACATCAATGGTGATTTTCCTCACACTTTTTAACGATTTTAATCAATGACTGGTAATCAAGTGGTTTCTACCATGTTCGAATTTAGCACATGTAATCGCATAGATAGATTCGTACTTTCGGATGACAAGATTGAAGACCCTGGGTCTCATATTTTTTATCCAGACTGCTATGGAGTATGTATGATTTGTGTCGGTGCATAGATCCACTTTGTATGTCATGTGTCTATGTCATCTTAATTCCAGTCTTCTTGCATAGATCCACAATGTATTCCTAGTGGCTATGTAGCTTTTTGATGGCATGGATCCGCGGTGTATGATTGGTGGCCATGACTTACATTTATGATTCCATTCGTTTGTGATTTGAGCATGGGAATGCCTACCTTAGAACTGGTATTATATTGTACAGACGCTTGGTTGTTTACAGGTTTTTGATTAGGTGCACTCCTGGTTTCTGACACACACATGCAGTTTACAAAGTATTTCGGTTGTCACAGATTCCAGCCTCATACTTTCGGGGGAATTCTGTTACACATGATTTTGGTCACTCTGGTGATGTTTCTACAAGTGATGTATTCAGGCTCCCACAAGGACTTTTTCCCTGAGAAAAGTGACTGCTATCTTCTTCCAAAGACACATTTTTAAGGTGAGTTTGCAGGCTGCCTTTATTACAGGGTAAAAAAATCCCCCATTCTCACAGGCAACCCACACTTGGGGTGCAAACTGTTTGTAGTTTGCTCCATAGATAGGGTGCGAACCTGTTTTTAAGCTTGAAAAAGAGAAGAGGTCACGAAGGTTCTAGAAGGGGATCTTATAGAAAATGAGTTGGCATTCACATGGTTGGCATCCTACTGACTTCTTAGATTTAGTGGGATCATCCTCATCCATGTAACCATCTCTCCTTCTCCTATATATTGAAAGGATTCTCATGGAAAAGGTTACGCAAAATTGAATGAAGAATTGGTGAAATAATCGTGTGAAGAACCCTACTTGGACAGAAGCTTGATGACCCTATTTGGTCTATCAAGTGGTATTGGTTCTTCTTCATGCAAGTGCAGAGCAAGTGTGTGTGTTGGAACCAAGGGTCACTGAAAGGAAGCTTGCGACATCAAGGTGATCTGGTTGTATCTTCTACTTTCAATTAATATAATACAATGACATGTCCCTTTCCCATAGAATTACTCTTATTTTATTGCATAACTCTTTGATCATATGCATAAGTTGACATTGAATATACTTTGCTATCTTCACTTTGGTTGGTTTGTGTTGTCTTGGGCTTGATTTCACAAGAGCACCGGAGCGAAGCAGGAACAACAGAGACCTAAGGAAGCGATATTAAGGTATGCCACTCATTCCTCCTTATTAGCAAATTAAATGACTACAACTTAGGGAAAGAGTCATGTCCTATCCTGTTTTGTTCTAGATCCAGGTGGATCTAGGGAGATCTATTAGTGTCTACACCTACCGATTTATCCGATAACAGACATTGAATTCATGGTGACTGGATGTTTTGAAGCGAAATGAATATTTTTTGTGGCACATCCACGTGACGAGTACGTTCCAGGGCATGCGGGGTACAACTGATAGGAGTTGCAGGGCATATGTGATACAAGCACCACAATTTTTCATCCTTCCACCCTTCATGATGAGATGATGATGGTTGTTGCACTTTCCAACACGACTTCTGTTTAAACAACTTGCCTCGATTTGAGACACCTAATGACTTTCCGTATGACAAAACCTAACTCTTTTTGGATAGACACGTACTCTTAACATATGTTTAACTATGACATCCTTTTCCGACTCTAAGGGCCAACTGACCACTGGCTTGAATTTGACTCTCATGTTATTCCGTACCCGATATTTCATGTTGTTACACATAGACGTAATCTGACTAAGACCCACCCTAACTAGAGAAAAATGATGGCACCAACATAAGCGAAGAAAGAAATTCGAAAGCTGTAGAGATCCCGTGAGTATGAAATAACTAGATTTAGCAAGCTTTACAAGAATGTACCAATCTGGATTTTTCATGCTTACAATTCATACATATATTTTACCCAGTGTTTTTCTATACACAATCTCTAAAGGATTTTATTTTTGATTGTAGGGAAGATGCCTCGAGTATTGGGAAAACATGGCACAGGAGCCTCATCAAGAGATTTGAGAAAATGGGCCGAGTTCGAGAAGAGATGGGTCAAAATCAATAAGGAAATGAAGGATATCCGACTCCCCAAGTTTGGTACTCCCGATAACTTCGTCTACTTGCATGACATAGTCAAATCGCACACTGAACAAGATTCATCCTGTGTCGAAGAACTAGCAAAGGTGACAGACACAACACCAGGTCAGGTGCAATAGTTTATGGAACACCCGATCAAAGCTCGGGCTATGCTGCAACAATTAAGTGTCAGTATAGTCAAATATCGAGCACATGCGGTAAAGATCAGAGAGATTTACTTAGCCCCGATGGAACATCATAGACTCCCATATGCCAACACCTGTGAGGATTTGTTCATCAAGTGTTCGGAGTACGAGAGGAGTCACCCTATTAAGTGATATCTTGAGATGATTCATAGAAAAAAAGATAGGAGAGAATGCCATGTGGCGAATTTTGTTTTCCTTATCTGCACTTTAGTTGTTATTTTTAGTTAATTTTATGTTATAAATAAGGGGATTGACTGATTAGTTAAAGGTCGATGGTTGTTGCAAGAAACTCTCATTTTTTGTTTTGTTAAGAACTATTTCAGAGCTTCCTTTAATAGAGGAGTCCTTTTGGACTAGAGACAAGTTTATGTTTTCATCAAATGTGTGTATGATTGGATGTGGAGAAGAACTATTTCCTATTCCATCTCATGAATTGATGCAGTAACGAGTAAGAGCTATTAAATCTATTGATAATTTATCTGATGCAATATTTTACAGTTCTTTCTTTAATGATGAAAATGAATCTTTGTGTTATTATGTGATTGATGATTAGAGGTGAGTGAATTATTTTACTTGCCATCTTTTGTCACATGCATGTTTTCTTCTGATAATTTGTATCTCAGTCAGTAATTGGAATATTCACATGGTTAACATATTAGTACTAGGCCTGTGGTAGATGATCATTGCTTGCATGCTAGAGTAAAGGGTTATCCCAAGATCAACCTATTATTCAGTAGTTTAGTTGGTTCCCACTTTGTTACGTAGTTGGTTTATACCGGCTTTGTCTTATATCAGTTCTACCTAAGAGAAAAACAAAAAACGAGAACATCCGAACTGGAGGAGAAAGCCTTCACAAGAAAACGTAAATCCCGTCAATTATTTCGGTCGAATCACAAGATCTGGAGAACCATTCCACCATTAAATGTTGTAGAGTCTACTTGGGCCTCAGTGGTGGGTTTGGTTACTGTTGTTGAGTTAAAGGGATTTATGCCCCATCAACAGGACCCACAAAATATTTTGGAGGAAGGAAAGAAAGGAAGGAAAAATCATGGGCAAAAGAGAGGATGGAAGGAGAATGGGTTTTGTGATATCCCCAAAAATAAAATATTTTTGAAATTTAAATTCATTGGAAATTTATTCCGTTTTTAGTAAATTTGAATTTGGAATTTTTTTTCCATTTATGGCAATTTCGAATTCCGAATTTAATAATTGTAATTAATTAACATGACTATTGGGCAGAGACTTGATTTGACCCAACTAACTATTTGACTATGACACTTGTATGAAAACAAAATATTTTATATTAATTGCAGGAGGACAAATGGAACAACCATGTTGAATTTAGCTGACCATGACTCCATGAGTGGGGAACATGTTGGAACTACCCCTAGGATGATTGTTGCAAGTGGAAAATCAATGATTTGGCCATTGGAAGCCCTTGAAAATCAAGGATTTAGAAAGATTCAAAAATCCCCAAGGGAGGGAAAAAGAACTGGGCAAAATTGATAAATAGCATATGTGAGGAGGCAGGACGCTTCCAAGTATGCGGAGAAAAGAGACTATGGATTTTCCCTGCTGTTATGAGCACTGCTAAGTAAGTGTGAGGCAAGAGGATAATTGCGGGAATTGTGGATATTGTTGAGGAGGGGTTTTCCAAATTCTCCCTCATGGATTCATGGTCAAGCTAGGGGGTGAATCGGGCAAACAATTTTGGCTGCCTATTCTACGGTTGGGAGGAACGTGGTTGTTCCCTTTGCCTTACCGTAAAAGTGGTTCAGATATGTTGATCTACTCCTTCTCTATGTTAAATAATCATTTATACTGGTGATATGTATATGTTAATTCTGTATTGAAGTACTTCCATGGGAGAAATCTATCCTGTCATAATCCATTTCTGTAATAGGAAAAACTTGTTGGTTTGTAATCATTTCACCGTTTTATGATGGCGGATCAGTGGCCATCTTGACCCTTCAAGACATGAGGGTTCACTATCAAGAGGTGGCCGCCTTAGCCTTGCAGGCCACCAAATATTATCACCGCCCTGATTTAATTTTTCCTAAGGTCGAAGGGGCAAGTTTTGTTCCCATAAATACTTGAATCATATTGAAATTCCGAACCCCTAAACCCCGAAGTGCTGGTCCCACATTTCGTGCACATTTTTGCAATTCAGGAGTTGTTGTGTGTTGGTGTTTGGCATTTGAAATCACGAAATCCCGAACCCCGAAACCACGAAGTGTTGGTCCCACATTCCGTTGACATTTTCGCAATTCGGGAATTGTTGTGTGTTGGTGTTTGGGATTTGAAATCGTGAAATCCCGAACCCTGAAACCCCGAAGTGCTAGTCCCACATTCCATTCACATTTTCGCAATTCAGGAGTTGTTGTGTGTTGGTGTTTGGCATTTGAAATCGCAAAATCCCGAACCCCAAAACCCCGAAGTGTTGGTCCCACATTCCATTCACATTTTTACAATTCAGGAGTTGTTGTGTGTTGGTGTTTGGCATTTGAAATCACGAAATCCTTAACCCCGAAACCTCGAAGTGCTAGGCCCACAGTCGTTCCGCATTTCATGATTCAGAAAACAACGTGGTCTTTGGTTTTTTTTGCGTTTGACATTTGTAATCGTCGAAACCAGATTGACCTCTGTTTTTTCCACAAAACTGTAGGAACATAGTAGGAATTATTTGTTATAGGAACAACTCTAATACTGTAATGAATGGACTGGTAGAAACAATGGAGGATCTTCATCTAGGATAGAGGTAGAATAGAAATAACAGATCATATTACAAGTCACTGTGTACAGGGCATGACAAGTATATAAATTATTGTATATGAAAGTATTAAACTAATTAAGCAGATTTTTAGCGCGATTTTTCCTAAGAGTTCTGCTTGTCATGAGGTCATACACCTTTAAGTATTTAAAATTTAGTAATTAGACTATTGTTTAATGGCATAAACCGTAGAGAAAAATATGGGATCCTTCGAGTTAACTATTCTTGATGTGTAAGCTACTGGTGTGTAAGAATGAGACCCAAGTTAAGTAGATATACTTACTTGTTTATATTTTCTGTAAGTAAAGGTGCATGACCATAGCACATAATTGAGCTTTCCAATTATTAAACCAGAATCAAGATGAAACTATACCTATGACAGTGAATCACTCTATATATATTTAGAGAAAGATATAGGTATGTACATACTTATAGGTGGAAATAAGTACAGATGTTAATGGAGAGTTAAAGCGAATTCCCTACAGTAAGAATGATAATATATGCCTTTATACACGCACATAGCAGACAGTGAAAATACCTACCATTCTAGCAGTCATGAAGATTCAACCTTGCAATTAAAAGCATAATTAAATGTGTAGAACTGATTACTTTGACAATCCCAGACTCCTTGTCCTTCCAACTCCTGGTCGCCGAAACGCCAAAAAAGGATTAACGGTTCTGGATCGCCCTTAGCCTTCATCCACGTGACCATCACTATGTGACAACGCACTTAACGTTAAAGTGCTATCGGCTTTTCGTGATTCGGGGAATTGATATGCAAGTTTTCCTCCTATTCTCTGTCCTTCGAAATGTCGAAACCCGAAATAGGGCCTAACGACTCCTTAGCTCCTCCCTTAAGTCATTTTTCATACGACCGGTCTTGTGACCTTTTGCTACTACCCCGAAATGCCGAAATCTCCCCCTTGAGAGATCAACAGTCTAGTTTCCTATTGAACTGATGAACACAATCCCACTGGATCGACGATCCACAACCTTTCAGGATTTCCCCCGAACCTGGACCACTCGCCACGTGTCCTCCTTGACGAACAATGTCAATAGTTTCACAATTTCGCGAACCGAGAGTTCACGATGTAGCAACTCCAAAATCACTTGCCGCTCGAAACCCGAACTCCGAATTAGAAAAATTCAATGCCTAAGAGTGTTGGAAGACACTTGGCCTTAATCTCCTCTCTTCTCTACAAGATCCAATGACTCTCGCAACTTCGACACTTCTTCCACGAAGTGTTTCCACCGTTCATACGACTCCTCTCCTGGGGTGCTTCTAAGCGCTTAAATCCCTCGTAACTTGGTGTGATCCTATGGCTTTCAGGATTTCGGCACTTTTCCTCGAAGTGTCTCCACTGTTCGTTTCAACTGCTCTCCTGCACGACCACCCAGAGGTTAAAATCTATGCGCCTAGATCCTTTCTCTGAACCTCAACTGTTCCTTCGACCTAAGTTTAGATATTGCCTATATACATATAAGTATGTTGGAGTAGTTTGAAAGTTAAGGAAAGTGATAGAATTATTGAAGAATTTATCCACATAGGATTTTATGTTCGAAGTAAAATAGAGTGGTGTAATAATTTCATTATGGACATAAATGTATCTCACCTTCTCTTAAATTCTAAAGCTTAAACAAATTGGATTATGTCATAGATTTTTTATATTTTTTTTTTATGGTGAATTTGAGGTACATTACATATGGTATCAGAGAAAAAGATACAACACTGTTCCTGAACAGGGCCACATTAGCTACTTAGTATACATTCCGACGTATGTAAAACTAATAAATCTTATGGTTTCAAACAGAAATCCCTTTGTGTTTTTTGTAAATTATAGTAGATCAGGAGGGTGCAGAAATTAGGATGGAAGGAAATCTATAGCAAGGACCTCCGGGAAATCCAAGACATGATAGTGATGGAAGCTCACCTGCGGAGGTGTTGGAAACAATGAGGAATCTTATTGTTGAACTACAGGTTTTCAAGGTCGACAATGAAAAGTTGAAGAAAGCACAGCAGGAACAACAAGAGATAAATGAAGTCCTGCTGCATAGTATAGTAACCAAGAAAAGACCAAAAGACAATAACCATGACGAAGAATTCAGCAAAAGGGCCTCCAAGAATTCTGGACTAGAAATAGAAAAAGGAGATAGTTCATCTGAAGGGACACCTTCAGCTGAGGACAAAACTATACCAGACAGAAAAAGAAAACAAGTATACCACCTTGAAGGAGAATTTAAAAAGATTAAACCAACTACCTTTGATGGAGAATCCAGGATAAGAGAAGAAGTTGAGGCGTGGTTGTTGGACAACAAAAAATACTTCCACATCTACAACTATTCCAACAACATGAAGGTCAGAATGGTCATCTACAATCTGAAGGGGAAGGCCGACATTTGGTGGCAGGACCTTAAATTGGCCAAGGGCCTAAAGGAGAAACAGTTGGAATGGTCATACTTTAAGAAGTATTTCAAGAAACAATACCTTTCTGAAAGTTATTATGAAAGGAAGACGAAAGCATTTTACGAGTTATGACTCGGACAGATGACGATGGAGGACCTTATACATAAATTTATGGAACTACTAAGGTTTGTACCGTACATCCGGGAGGATAAGGTAAAAATCCAGTGATTCTTAAGTTGTTTACCCCAGGCCTACCGAGACAGAATTGAGTTTGACGGCCACAAATCCTTGAGTGAGGTATTCAGGAAAGCACGAATGTGCTCTAACCAATATAAATAGCGGGTAGAGTTTCCCAAGACCTAGAAGGATAAGAAGCAAGATCGAATGAACCAGCGGAAGAAGGAATACCAACCAACTCCTTATCGAAATGCAACAAAAAGTTTCCCAAGGAAGGATTTTCACTCCAATCATCCGAATACGCAAGGTAGCGGTAAACCGGTAAACCTGGGAACGAAGAAGTTTGGGGACAACTCCCATGAGCCATTAAAGTGTTGGGGGTGTGGAGAACCTCATCTAAGGAGGAACTGTCCATGTTTAGTTGCAGCAAGAAGAACTATTGTTCACAATTTTCAAGAAGCCTCGATAGTGGGAGACGTGGGAAGAAGTCTGCATCGGATAAATGCAACCATAGATGGTCGACAAGCTGACCACTAGTCCTCGGTGGTAGAAATCGAAGGTAAAATCAATGACACTCGAATTTATATTTTAATTGACCTTGGAGCTACGTTAAGTTATATTACTCCCAATGTAGTAGAGTTGAATAAACTTAAGAAACTGAAGCACGCAAAATCATGGCTTGTACAACTAGCAACAGGCACTAAAAGGAAAGTAGTTGAATTTATTTTTGATCTTCAGTTCAGCTTAAATGGTCAAAATATAAGGACCAATCTGAACATCCTACCACTAGGATCTTATGATATGATTATCGGGATGGATTGGTTGGAACAACACAAAGTAGTACTAGACTGTTATACAAAGATACTTAGTTATAAAGATAATTTTGGCACTGTTAGAAAAGCCCAAGGCGTACAAAAAACTGTATTAGTCAGACAAGTTTCAACAATACAACTCAATAAATGTATTAGAAAGGGATGTCAAGTTTACGCCATCCAAGTGACGAATCTATTAGAAAAAGAATATAAGCCCAAGTTAGAAGACTTTGCTGTCCTACATGAATTCAGAGACATGTTTGTGGATGAGATACCATAATTACCTCCTAGAAGGGAAATAGATTTCTCCATAGACTTACTACTCAGATCAGCCCCTATCTCAAAAGTACCCTATCGAATGAGTCTACCAAAACTAACAAAATTGAAAATACAATTACAGGAATTGTTGGACAAAGAGTATATCAGACCAAGTGTCTCACCATGGGGAGCACCAATCCTCTTTGTGAAAAAGAAAGATGATACTCTAAGACTATGTATCGATTATAGACAACTAAATAAAATGACCATTAAGAACAAATACCCCTTACCTAGGATAAATGATCTATTCGATCAAGTTGGTGGGGCCAAGATCTTTTTCAAAATTGGATTTACGATCCGGTTATCATCAAGCTAGGAAAAAGGACGAGGACATAAACAAAACAACTTTTCGAACAAGATATGAACATTATGAGTTTGTAGTCATACCTTTCGGACTCACTAATGCACCAGCCACATTTATGTGCTTGATGAACAACATTTTCAGTCAGTACTTAGACAATTTCGTAGTAGTATTTATCGACGATATTCTGATCTATTCTAAAACAGAGGAGGAACATGATGAACACTTAAGAATACCTCTGCAAACATTAAGGAAACACAAACTATACGCAAAATTCGACAAATGTGACTTTTATCAAAAAGAAATACAATATTTAGGACATGTAATTTCCTCGGAAGGTATTGATGCAGGAGCATCGCCCACGTCAAGCGAGCCAACACATTGAGCGGAAGACAGCTGGATAGTGCCAGCACAAATTTTGGAAAACACTTGGAAGTTGTTGCGCGATCTTAAATGATTCATTTAAGAAACGGTGCACTTGTATATTGTAAATGGACTGTTGAGCGGATAGCTCACGTCTTTAGGTAGATGAGGCATTTAATAGAATTAATGTAAGTAGATAGAACATTTATTTCTAGATTTGATAGATTTAGATCTCGAGAGGGAAAACAGATATAGACACCCTCCTTTGTACATTGTATGGGATGAATTCTTGAGAAGCAAAAGAGGAGAGCACGCAGAGAAGCGTTTGAAGAACCTCCATGTACAGATGTTGAATTAATAAGAAGAGATTTGATTCAATTCCATGGCTGTGTTATTCTCTGTGTGTTGTTGATGTTATGCTCATGAGTAATTGCTTCCTGTTATGCACTTGCTTTTATATGCTGTGTATGTGATTTCAAGGTTGATTTGAAGTCTAAGAGAATGAGTGAATGAGTTTCAATTGTTTCTCTAAGTGAACCAGAGAATTCCTGCAAGGAGTGCAGTTGAATTTGTCCGCAAGGAGTGCGTGACTGCAGGGTTTACTTAGAGATAACTTTTGTTCTCATATCTTAAAGAGTGCAGGTTGGCACTGGAGCCATGCGAGGGGTGCGCAGGCTAGAAGAAAACTCAGAGTTGTGATTCTGAGAAACGGGGAATTGAGACTGCTGCTGCAGGTGAGTGCGCAGAGTCGAGAAAACTTCATCACTTAGTCGTGATTGAATATTTTCCACAAAGGGTGCTCACAGGGAGTTTTTACTGAGGGAATTGAAGTTGTCAAGCTCAGAAGGGATAGAACTTTGAATTTATTGAAGGGCAGCGGAGAGAAGCTACATGAGCACGTGAACGAGGAAGTCACAGATTGGTGAGCCGGTTCATAGAGGAAAATATTTCTTGTTTAAGGATTGCGCAAGAAAGAAGGTGGACAGGAAGTCTACAGTGCAAGCAGAAGAAAGTTCAAAGATCAGTAGGGTAGGAGCCGTCGATCAAGGTTATGAAGGACATGGATTTTATTCGTAGATCAGCGCATCGAAAGTCCGCGAGGTAAGATTCCTACTTTGCGTAAAGGAAATCACGAGATCGCGAGAAACGAAGTCCCGATGGTTTCGTGTATGGTGTGGCCATAGTTGGGTGACGTGGCAGGTGGTCTCGGGACATCAGGTCTCGGGAGTTGAAGAGTCGTGAGATCGGTCTCGTGAGCGACAAGGACGCGAGGCGGTGAGATTGTGATTCATCGACATTTTAGTACATCGGATCTCGGGAGTTTGAACCCCGAGTGATTAGCGCTCCGATAGGCGAGTAGCGATATGGCGAAGTCCCGATAGTAGGGAAAGAAAGTTGACGTTGATTGACGCGTCTCAGATCTCGGGGATCTGAAGGGGTAACGCACAACTATTGAACTTGCGAGCCCGCGAGTTCCGATCCTCAGATAATTTGAGAAGGGGAGGATCGCGCCGAAGAGTTACTGTGGGTACGCAGGATTCCCGACAGGGGATCAGAAGAACCACTGAGTTCTTCGGGCCGAGAGAAGAGAAGGTCCTGGTGATCGTGATCGTTCTCCGAGGAGTGGGGAAGGTTCCGTCAGGTATTTTCGTAGACCGGGAAAAGATAAAATACATTATGGAATGCCCAGTACCTAAGGATGTGGCAGATATCTGGTCATTTATGGGAATCACTGGATATTATCGTAGATTTAGAGAAGGGTTTTCCAAGATAGCCTACCCTATCACATCATTACAAAATAAAGGGACCAAGTTTAACTGGTTGCAAAAGTGTCAAGACAGTTTTAACAAGCTCAAAGAATTATTGACATCAACGCCCATTTTGAAGGTAGAAGACCTAGATAAAGACTTCACAGTATGTGTTGATGCAAGTAAAGAGGGACTAGGTGATGTTCTAACTCAGGAAGGGCACGTGATTTGTTACGAGTCCCAGAAATTAAAAGAAAACGAGGGAAATTATGTCACTCATGACTTAGAATTGGCGCAGTAATACATGCCTTAAAAATGTGGCGACACTATATAATGGGCAGAAAATTCCTACTATTGTGGATAATAGCGGGGTGAAATATCTGTTTAACCAACCATACCTTAATGCAAGAAAAGCAAGGTGGCTAGCCTTCCTGAGGAATTCGAATTCAAGGTCAGACATATCAAGGGTAAGTAAAATAAAGTAGCAGATGCTTTAAGAATAAGAGTCCATGGGTTATTTGAGATAAATATCAGTAGGGCAGAAAGCGATCTAGAACAAAGAATAAGGATGACAAGTATTAACGACGAAAATTACACTAAGGTGATGGCAGAATTTCAAAACAGTATCGCAAACTCAAATAAACCATATCTAAGTATCGACAAGAAGGGACTATTATGATTTAAAAATAGACTTTACATATCAGATTCAACAGAGTTAAAATTAACTATTTTAGACGAAGTGCATAAAAAACCATATTCTGGCCATCCAGGTTACCAGAAAACAATAACAGCACTCAGAAAACTATTTTACTAGCCTAATATGAAGGATGAAATAGCAAAGTACTTGGCTAGGTGCCAAGATTGTTAGCAGGTTAAGGCCGAGCACTAGCACCCAGCCGGCCTATTACAGCCATTACTAGTACCATAATGGAAATGGGAGACTATATCACTAGAATTTATAATAGGTTTGCCTAAAACTCAGAAACAAAAAGATTCTATCATGGTTGTAATCAATAAAATCAGTAAGTCTGCACACTTTATTCCTATAAAGTCTACTTTTAAAGATATAAACATTGTTGAAATATTCATGAAATTTTTTTTTAGACCGCATGGTATTCCTAAAATGGTGGTTTCAGATAGAGATGTAAAATTTACATCCGCTTTTTGGAAGGAAATGTTTGCAAGACTAAACACTACCTTGAAGTTCAGTACGAGCTATCATCCACAAATGGATAGATAGACCGAAAGGACAAACCAGATTATAGAGGATATGCTTCGTATGTACGTAAGAACAAAACCAAACAAGTGGGAAGACTACTTGCACTTGGTAGAATTTGCATATAACAATGGGTACCAAACTTCGACTAAGTTGAGACCTTTTGAAATATTGTATGGAAGAAAGTGTACAAATCTAATTAGTTGGGATAACCCGGCTGACAGAATCATGGTTGGACCAAAGATGCTCTAAGAAATGGAGAACATGGTAAGAAAGGTACAACAGAACTTGAAAGAAGCATAGGACAGATAGAAGAGTTATGTAGACCAGAAAAATAAGACACTTGGAATTTCAAGTGGGAGACCATGTTTACTTGAAGTTCAAAGCCCCAAAAATCTCGCTGAGGTTAGGGAACTGTGCCAAGCTGGCACCTAGGTTTTGTCGGCCCTTCGAGATACTAGCTCAAATGGAACCCGTAGCATACCAACTTGCACTTCCAGCTAATCTAAGAATTCATAGTGTATTTCATGTTTCTTTGTTGAAAAAGTATATTCATGACCCTACTCATCCAACCCTATTCCAAGAAGGGAATGAACACTGAGGACAGTTCTTTACTGAAGGGGGAAAGGATGTGATATCCCCAAAAACAAAATATTTTTGAAATTTAAATTCATTGGAAATTTATTCCATTTTTAGTAAATTTGAATTTGGAATTTTTTTTCCATTTATGACAATTTTGAATTTTGAATTTAATAATTGTAATTAATTAACATGACTGTTGGGCAGAGACATGATTTGACCCAACTAACTATTTGACTATGACACTTGTATGAAAACAGAATATTTTATATTAATTGCAGGAGGACAAATGGAACAACCATGTTGAATTTAGCTGAGCATGACTCCATGAGTGGGGAACATGTTGGAACTACCCCTAGGATGATTGTTACAAGTGGAAAATCAGTGATTTGGCCATTGGAAACCCCTGAAAATTAGGGATTTAGAAAGTTGTGAAAATCCCCAAGGGAGAGAAAAAGACCTGGGCAAAATTGATAAATAACATATGTGAGGAGGCAGGACGCTGCCAAGTATGCAGAGAAAAGGGACTATGGATTTTCCTTGTTGTTATGAGCACTGCTAAGTAAGTGTGAGGAAAGAGGATAGCTATAGGAATTGTGGACATTGATAAGGAAGATTTTTCCAAATTTTCCCTCATGGATTCATGGTCAGGCTAGGGAGTGAATTGGGCAAGAAATTTTGGCTACCTATTCTACGGTTGGGAGGAATGTGGTTGTTCCCTTTGCCTTCCTACAAAACTGGTTCAGATATGTTGATCTACGTCTTCTCTATGTTAAATAATCATTTATACTGGTGATATGTATATGCTAATTCTGTATTGAAGTACTTCCATGGGAGAAATATGTCGTGTCATAATCCATTTCTGTAATAGAAAAAACTTGTTGGTTTGTAACCATTTCACCGCTTTATGATGGCGGATCGATAGCCATCTTGACCCTTCAAGACGTGAGGGTTCACTGTCAAGTGGTGGCCGCCTTAGCCTTGCAGGCCACCAAATACCATCACCGCCCTGATTTAATTTTTCCTAAGGTCGAGGGGGCAAGTTTTGTTCCCATAAATACTTGAATCATATTGAAATTCAGAACCTTGAAATCCTGAACCCTGAAACCTCGAAGTGCTAGTCCCACATTCCATGCACATTTTCACAATTTGGGAGTTGTTGTGTGTTGGTGTTTGGCATTTGAAATCGCGAAATCCCGAACCCCGAAACCCCGAAGTGTTGGTCCCACATTCCATTCACATTTTCGCAATTAGGGAGTTGTTGTGTGTTGGTGTTTGGCATTTGAAATCATGAAATCCCAAACCTCGAAACCCCGAAGTGCTGGTCCCACATTCCATTCACATTTTCACAATTCGAGAGTTGTTGTGTGTTGGTGTTTGGCATTTGAAATCGTGAAATACCGAACCCCGAAACCTCGAAGTGATGGTCCCGCATTCCATTCACATTTTCACAATTCGGGAGTTGTTGTGTGTTGGTGTTTGGCATTTGAAATCGCAAAATCCTAAACCCTGAAACCTCGAAGTGTTGGGACCACAGTATTTCCGCATTTCACGATTCGGCAAACAACGTGGTATTTTTTTTTTTTGTGTGTTCAACATTTGTAATCGCCGAAACCCGATTGACCTCTGTTTTTTCCACAAAACTGTAGGAACATAGTAGGAATTATTTGTTATAGGAACAACTCTAATACTGTAATGAATGGACTGGTAGAAATGATGGAGGATCTTCTTCCGGGATAGAGGTAGAATAGAAATAACAGATCATATTACAAGTCACTATTTATAGGGCATGACAAGTACAAGAATTATTGTATATGAAAGTATTAAATGAATTAAGAAGATTTTTAACGCGATTTTTCCTAAGAGTTCTGCTTGCCATGAGGTCATACACCTTTAAGTATTCAAAATTTCGTAATTAGAATATTGTTTAATGGCATAAACCGTAGAAAACAAGATGGGATCCTTTGAGTTAATTATGCTTGATGTGTAAGCTACTGGTGTGTAAGAATGAGACCCAAGTTAGGTAGATACACTTGCTTGTTTATATTTTTTGTAAGTAAAGATGCAAGACCGTAGCACGTAACTGAGCTTTCCAATTATTAAACCAGAATCAAGATGAAACTATACCTATGACAGTGAATCGCTCTATATATATTTAGAGAAAGCTATAGGTATGTACATACTTATAGGTGGAAATAAGTACATATGTTAATGGAGAGTTAAAGTGAATTCCCTACAGTAAGAATGATAATATACACCTTTATACGCACACATAGAAGACAGTCAAAATACCTACCATTCTAGCAGTCATGAAGATCCAACCTTGCAATTAAAAGCATAATTAAATGTGCAGAACTGATTACTTTGACAATCCCAGACTCCTTGTCCTTCAAACTCCCGGTTGTCGAAACGTCGAAAAGGGCTTAACGGTTCTGGATCTCCCTTATCTTTCGTCCACGTGACCATCACTTTGTGACCACGCGCTTAACATCAAAGTGCTACTGGCTTTTCACGATTCGAGGAATCGCGATGCAAGCGTTCCTCCTGTTCTATGTCCTTCAAAATGCCAAAACCCGAAATAGGGCCTAACGACTCCTTAGCTCCTCCCTTAAGTCGTTTTTCATTCGACCGGTCCTGTGACCTGGTGCTACTACCCCTAAATGCCGAAATCTCCCCCTTGAGAGATCAACGGTTCAGTTTCCTATTGAACTGATGACCACGATCCCACTGGATCGACAATCCACAACCTTTCGGGATTTTCCCCGAACCTGGACCACTCGCCATGTGTCCTCCTTGATGAACAGTGTTGATCGTTTCTCAATTTCGCGAACCAGGAGTTCACGATGTAGCGACTCCAAAATCACTTGCCGCTCCAAACCCCGAACTCCGAAATAGAAAAATTCAATGCCTTAGAGTGTTGGAAGATACTCGGCCTTAATCTCCTCACTGCTCTGCAAGATCCAACGACTCTCGCAACTTCAACACTTCTTCCACGAAGTGTTTCCACCGTTCATACAACTCCTCTCCTGGGGTGCTTCTAAGCGCTTAAATCCCTCATAACTTGGTGTGATCCTATGGCTCTCGAGATTTCAACACTTTTCCCCAAAGTGTCTCCATCGTTCATTTCAGATGCTCTGTTGCGCAACCACCCAGAGGTTAAACTCTGTGTGCCCAGATCCTTTCTCTAAACCTCAAGGGTTCCTTTGACCTAAGTTTAGATATTTCCTATATACATATAAGTATGTTGGAGTAGTTTGAAAGTTAAGGAAAGTGATAGAATTATGGAAGAATTTATCCACACAATCTTTTCTGTTCGAAGTAGACTAGACTGGTGTAATAATGTCATTATGGACATAAATGTATCTTACCTTCTCTTAAATTCTAAAGCTTAAACGAAATTGAATTATGTCATAGATTTTTTTTATTTTATGGTGAATTTGAGGTACATTATAGGTTTAGTGACCATTTTCTAAAGAGGAAGATCTTGTGCAACTCTCTAGTTATGAAGAGAACTAAAAAACAAATTGGTTTCTGGGTACAGGAATTGTTGGACAACGTTTTCAATTCAAGATGATAAACGAGGCTGCAGAGTAGATGAGCGGCTGAGGAAGCACTCATTGCAAACCCCCTTGCTTGGTAGAGAGAAAACCAAACTTCCAAGTTCTTGTGGGAGGAGGAGAGTAACCTCCATCCCTGGTTGTTGGTGAACATAAGGAAGAGTCTCTCTTAGAGCATCATGATCTAGCTAGGGGGTGGCCAACGGTACATCCGTCCAGGATTTGTTGTGCCTACAGTTGGGAGGAAAAGGGCACCCCTTTCTACAGTTGTAACACTTTCTGGATTCTAGATAAGTATACTTTGCCAAAATCTCTACACTGTTAATATCAGAGATAACTATAGAATGTTTTTTAGAGCTTGATATAAGTTCATTTTTCTGTTAAAAGTTCCTTGAGAATTTAAGTGTGAATGTGAAAATGTCATAAATAAATTTCTATGTGGGTGAACAACTTCACCCTGTGACTTCCTATGCTAAATTATGGGAGTGAATGTTGAGGTTGACTGAGTTTTACAGTTTAATTCATTCATATGCAATAATAAAGGAACACAAAATTTTATTAAGCATCAAATAAGGGAGAAAGTGATTTTTGCATACTACTTCTCTATTTCTAGTCTTTCCTCAAATCTTATACCAGAAATCTTAGAGGACATTAGATTTGTGTGGAATTTAGGAAATAATCTCAAATATGGAAAAGCATTAAAATTCTTTATAATCAGGCATTAAGGAAAAATAATTAGGAAATAAACATGAAATTTCTTAATTGAATTAAACACAAAAGCTCTCAAAACTCTATTTGAGAATTAATAAACATTTATGCTAAATTTGGGTTAAATGCGCTACAATTTGGGGAAAATCCCTTTAAATGTGGTAGGTTGTAAATGCTGGTAGAAATGAACAATTTATTGTAAAGGTAAGTCTTTGTCTCAGTGCCATTTTGTTTAAATTTAGTAAGAATAATAAAGCACAGTAATAAGGAAATAAGATTTACTCATTTACCCACGCGAAGGGAGAGATTATAATTATATTCTAATTCCCAGAATGAAGAGATTTCCTCGAATTAGTATTTTATTAAATTATTTTATAAAGACTGGGAAACTATATTTTTTTTTTCCTATTTTTTTTTTCAAGAGAAAATAATTTCTCAGGTAACAAAAATGTGCAAGACTATATATATATATATATATATATATATATATATATATATATAAGACCGAAGGTAAAATTTCCTGGAGCATAAAAGACCTAAGACCAAAGATAATATAATTTATTAAGATTTTAATGTCAAAGGACACCACAGAAAAACCATGACCAAATACTTTAACCATCTCGTGGACTTCGGGGCTCCGTGGTGTTTGGAATGATGGAACTCGTGAGCCAAAGTCATTGAAGGCTTGAACCTTATCTTTCCATGTACAAGGTTGCATAGATAATAAATATAATTAATTTTATTGTATGGTATTTAATATGATCAATTAACTTAATTTAATATAACACACCTTATTTTATAATATATATTATATTATAATCCAAATTAATTCATTGTATTTAARCCACAATGTAATACAAGTCGGTCCACTTTGGTACATGATCAATTAAYGTAATTTAATATAAYACACCTTATTTTACAATATATATTATATTATAATCCAAAGTAATTCATTGTATTTAAACCACAATGTAATACAAGTGGGTCCACTTCGGTACTCTGGAACTCAGTGTTATTTGAGAATGAAGAATTGTGTGGAAGATATGAAGGTGTGGAGTCATATATCTTTTCTTAATTCCAATATTAAATATTAAATGTAATATTAGAAATTTTTTAAACCTGGGTGAGATTTTCGAGAGGTATAATACAATATATTTTATTATAAATATTTATTAAAATGTTTACACGTGAATCAAGCCAACTATTTTTAAATATTAAATAATGTGGAAATAAGTATAAGTGGGGCCACTTCAAGGCTTCGGGACTCTGGGGCTCCTAGATATTTGAGTATAAAGGATGTCTTGGAGAGGGGAAGGACTTAACCTGAAGAGCCCTTTCCCTCCCATTCCAATATTAAATATAATATTGGGGATTTTTATAAACCTGGGCGCAATTTCCAAAGGATGGGAAATATTAAATGATTTTATTATGATACTTTCACATGATAAATTACCAACTCTTTTTCCATTTTAAATTTAATATTTAATGTGAAATCACGTGTAAGAATGGACCCTTCGGGAGTTCAAGGCTTCGGGAGATCGGGACTTGGGAACTCTAGGAGTTCGGAGCTTCGGGGATTCAAGATGTTTGGGGTGATAGAATGAATAAGAAAAAAGCGTAAAAGGCCCAAACCTACCCTTTCTCGTTCCAACGGTTGCACATATATATATATATATATATATATATATATATATATATATATATATAAACATTAAAGGTGATTAATTCTATTATAAATTAATGTAATTAATTATATTTGCATCACTTTACAATATAAGTGGGACTCTGAACTCCGAAATTTGAGAGATTTGGGTAAAAAACAAATTTGTAATATGATTAGATTATAAGTTTATGTGACGAGGTACTGATATAATAATTAACACTAAATTTACCCCGAAATGTGAACTACCAAGGTGAAAAGAAAGTAATCCTTGGTTTAATGAACTAATAATTTAGGTCAAGTAAAAACGTAATTTATGAGGTAAATAAATTTTGAATGAATTATTAATTATCCTTAATAGGGATTCAATAAATGATTTAATGATTAGCAAAGAATGGGATTTTACCATGTTAATGCTTAATTAAATTAATAGGCCCATAAGAGCTAGACAAGCGCCAACCTATGGTTGGGTGAGTCTTTTATGATATGATGATGTGGCATGTCGGGTGATAGGGAGCCACATGGATGCCACATGGTGGTGAGAGAATCTAGTCGATGAAGGCTTAAAGAACTTTGAAGGACCCTAACTTATGATCCAGAGCTACGATCTGGACAAATTTATAGTCACTGGAAAACCTTTGTCCGATTAAAGGTGAGGAAATCCTAGTTATAGGGATTCGAGACGATTGAGAAGAGAGAAAAGAATTTATACACCATCCCTTGAAAAGGTACTTAAGGGGTTGGATGTGTGATAGAGTGGTATCAGAGTAGGTAATGACACTTAGCCTGCTTGGGCTCATGAACGAGTTGAATAAATTTTTTTAGAAAATTTTTAAGGTGTAACACCCTATCTTACCCCATTCATAAAAAGCTTATTTAGAATCTATTACTGAAGAGAGGAATGAAACTTTATGTTTTTGTTACATGTGTTAAAATCTGAAATGTATGTTGCTGATGTTTCCAAATAATGAAGCTCATTTAACCTTACAAATTTCATGTGTTCATGAATTAGTAGCTAATTAGCTAACAAAAGATCTTTTATCATCACTCAAATAGTTAGTAGACAACAAGAAAACTATAGTGTGAAGAATGGTGACACACCATGAGTTGGGGGAAATCTCCCACAATAAAGAAGAATAATCTAATGAGAGGAGGGCAATGGAAACCCCTCCAAATGTGGTTGAAACTGTAAGAAGCCTCATGGCATAATTATAGAGTTGTAAGGATGACAATGAAAAGATGATAAAAAAATGGGAAAAACAAATTAAAATTAATGTAGTTCTACTACAAATCCTATTAGATATACAAAGGTAGTTGCAACATGGGACAACATCTAGTAATGTGAATAGACATCATACTAAGAAAACCCAAAGTCCCCATGAGATACAAAAGTATGGTCCTGAAAGTAGATCCACATAAGGAAGATAACCTCAAAGAAATCCCAACATGGAGCCAAGAGTCATGCTAACGCCAAGGATTCAAATAAAGAAGCCTCTAGTGAGGAAACTGACAACTCCAAGGAATTGTCTAATAGAGAGACTATTTTACATTCTCAGAGGAGAAAAAAGAGGAGGAAACACTCCAAGAGCCATGACCCTGAATAATTTAAGAAAGATAAACCACCCACTTTCAATGGAGAAATTAAAAAGGGGGAAGAAGAAGAAGTTTGGCTACTTGGATTGAAGAAGTACTTCAGAGTCCATGACTACTATGAAAACTTAAAGGCAAGAATAGTCATTTTCAACTTGAATGGAAAGTCCTCCATTTGGTTGGAGGACCTTAGGAATGTGAAAGGAATTCATGAGAATGAGTTGTCATGGAAACAATTTGAGAAATACTTCAAGAAGAAGTATCTATATGAAATATACTATGATGATAAGACCAAGGAGTTCTATGAAATCAAGCTAGAACATCTCACAATAGATGAATATATCAACAAATATCTTGAGTTGATGAGGTATGTGCCCTACATAAAGGATGCAAAGGTAAAGATGAAACGATTTATTAGTGGATTGCCTCAATCATTTCGAGATAGAATTGAGTTTGATGAACCTAAGACCTTAGAAGAAACTATCCTTAAGGAAAGGTTCTGATATGAGCAATTCAAGAAAAAGGAAGAACCTCATAGGCATCGAAAGAGGAAGAGTAAATTGGGATTCTAGAAGAAGGGGTTTAAATCCTTAAGATTTAATAATCACGGGAAAATATCTAAGATGAGCCTTCCTACTAAAAGTGTGTATTATTAGAATTTTCCATCTCAGAGTGGTAATAAACCCTTTGGATAATCCCCGGGAAAGACCGATAATACAAAGAGAGAACCTTTGAAATGTTGGGGTTGTGGAGAAGAACATTTGCTAAGGGAATTCCCACATAGGAAATAAGAAAATAGGAGGGTATACAACATCTAGGAGGCTACCACAATCAATGATGTGGCTAGGAGGATGCCACAAATTTATGCAGCCTTGGATAATAGACAAGATGGCCATCAAGCTTCAGTGGAGGATATGAAAGGTATGATTTCCAACCATCTATTTTCCATGTTAATTGACCCTGGTTCTAATTTGAGTTATGTTTCCCCTCAAATTGTTGAGAAAAATAAATTGCAACAAGTAAAACATGTTAAATCATGGTTGTTACAACTATCCACTAGAACAAAAAGAAAATTGACAAAGGTCATACCAGCATGCCAATTCATTATAAATGGATTACCCACCCAAACAACCCTAAACATGCTCCCTTTAGGATCTTATGACCTATTGATTGGCATGGCCCGGTTGGCTACTCATAAATCCAAGTTAGACTATAATAATAAAATTTTGGATTGTGAATATGAAGAAGGGTGGAAAATAACCCTACAAGGAATTAAAAATCATATCTTAGTGAGACAAATAAAATCCCTTCAAATGCAGAAGTATTGCAGAAAAGGATATCCTTTGTATGTAATGCAAGTGTTGAACTTTGTTGAGGATAATAAACCAAGCCTGGAGGACCATACCATATTAAGAGAGTATACATATGTGTTTCTAGAAGAAGTACCAGGTCTACCTCCAAGAAGAGATATTTACTTTTGAATAGAACTTGTACCTGGAGTGGTGCCAATGTTTAGAGAACCCTATAGAATGAGTACACCAGAGCTAGTTGAGATCAAACTATAGCTAAAGGAAATGTTGGACAAAGGTTTAATTCGGCCTAGTGTGTCTCCTTGGGGAGCACCAAAGTTTTTTGTGAAGAAGAAGGATGGCACACTCAGGTTTTTCATAGACTATAGACAAATCAATAATATGACCATTAAGAATAAGTATCCATTGCCAAGGATTGATGACTTATTTAATCAATTAAGGGGAGCTACAATTTTCTCCAATATTGACTTGAGGTCTGGATACCATCAATTCTTAATTAAGGATGAATACATCCACAAAACATCC
>JZKD02S0201076.1:255162-272063 GCA_000966675.3 Picea glauca | reverse complement strand
GACAAGTGGTTAGAAGTGGGTTAGCCCTAAAATAAGGAAAGTGGTTTAAGATGGTTAAAAGGTAACCCCTTGAGGTAAAGTGAAGTGATGAGTGTACTATAATTCAAAGTGGATAAAAAATAAATTATTTAAATAATAAATTTAATGAATAAATTACTAATTGGACAAGTGGTTAGAAGTGGGTTAACCCTAAAATAAAGAAAATGGGTTAAGATGGTTAAAAGGTAACCCCTTGAGGAAGCTACATGAGAGTATAAATAAGAGGAAAGGCTCTCTCATTTTAAACATACTTGAGCATATTGAATATCCACAGGTCACTGAGGTAACCAAAGGATATCTAAGCCGAATTTCAGAGGGAAGGTGAAGGAAAGAAGGCTGAAATTCAAGGGAGGATAAATTCTTTTGATGATGCTTTCTAAGGTATGTTATTTACAGGTCATCTCACCATTTTCGTAATAATTTTTTTCTATAATGATTTATACCTTGAAATTTGGAGGCCATTGAGGAAACATATCCAAGTAGTTGTGGTAAAAATTTCATCTTCTTCATCGTTGTAGTTTTGGAGTTACACTCCGTGGAAAATAGGGTTTGTGGCTAGTCCTGAAAGTAGTCTAAAACAGGTGTTTTGGGTAAAAACGTCATAAATTCTTCATAACAGATCCAAATTCAGTAAGACCAAATGTGTTGTTTAGAGTACAGTCTATATTATTCTTTGTAAAATTTTCAGATCCATACAACAAATATTTCGTGCGGGGCACGTTGTACAAGTTCACTCTCTAGAATAAGACAAAATTCAACAATGTATGTCATTTTTGCTATAACTCATTTTCTAAGAGGTTCCAAGTAGTGAAACCTGGAGGAATTGCATAAAACACACTGAAGAACATTATGTATTATTTTCATATCTTTATTCATTATAGGTACATAGTTATGATTATTTCAAGTTAGGGTTGTTGATTAATCCAAAACTAGTCATGTGAGACTAAAGCAAAGTTTGATGAAAATGCTAGTCTCTTGTAGTTAAAGTTAAGTAAGGTTTGCAGGTATGTGATCATATACACCAGGTCATATTTGGATGATGAAATTAATGAGGGATTTTGGTTGAGATACATGTTGGGCACTGTTGACGATTGAAATCGCAATGAAGTTTTGCCCGCAAAGTATTGCTAAAGCCTGTTATTATAAGATAACAATATAAATAATACTAGTAGGTGGGACCCCCTTGTAGATTTGGAGATAATATATGGATCGTATTTTATGTTTGTGCCATTGTTCAATACTGCTTACATGGTTGATGAGATCTTGTTTTTATTGGCAATGGATAGGGCTTATTATGTGTTGGTTCTAATGGCGACAAATGGATGATGGATAAGGCTTGTTATGTGTTTTTTCTGCTACTCTAGGCTCAAATTTTATGTTACAACGACCTATGTTATCCATTGTTATCATTTCTATCTTTTCTTGGATCCATTACTGGGACACTTGCATAAGAGACATGTTAGTAATAATATATAAGAGCAGTGGGAAAGAAATAAAAGTAATGTGACAAAATGCAAAAGGAAGGAATTAAACTATGCTAATATACTACTCTACATGCATTGAAATTGAAATGATTGTTGATAATCCTAGTTAACATGTTAATAACTATGCGCTTTGATTGATTTATATGAAACATGGTTGATTATGTTATTGCATAAGTTGGAAATGGATAAATGTGATATGGGTCACGCTATTGGCAATTAATGGGTGATGGTTTTGATACATGGTTTAATTTAATGAGTTAATGGGAAGCTTGTTGGAATGTACTAAGGAATTAATTGAATGGGGTTGGAGGCGACGTGCATTTATTGCATGTTACCCTTACTCTTTCCATTGGCTACCACCCTAGTTGGAATATTGTCCAACTATCTTTGTTGTGGTTAAGCTTCGACTTTCAAGAAGAGGAAGAACAACTCGACCAAGCTCGCGTTTTTAAGGTGCTCTTGGTTACAGGTATATATTTTTTCCATCCATGAATTTTCTCTGGTTATGAAATAGATAGTGGCTCGATATGTATGGGTTTGTGCTTTCCTTAAGTCTAGAAACTCTGTAAATTGGTGATATTTTTTTGGAATGGATGGTTGGTGTGGGTTTCATTGCAGTAATGTTGGAGTCACATTTTTATTGATCATTCTGGCTGTTAGAAACCATGAAGGCCCTCTGTCATGCTTGTTGGTCTTGGTTGAAGTTGTTTTTATTGGGCCCAGATTGGCTGGTCGTCCCCACGCTTTCTTATCACCTACCCATTCGCTTGTTGTTATGGGGTTTACTGGGTTTGAAATGCCTTGTGTCACTACGCTTTGCTTCACTTGGGTATGAGTTTGTCATGTTACTAATGTTACACAGTGGGTTGTGATGGTCATTTTTCCAAAGGGCTTGCTTAAGGTGACTGTCATTCTTCGACCCTGTCCTATCTCAACATTCTTGGGTTGATTGGGAAAACCATGAGGGTTATACCCTACGTATTCTAAGTGTTGTTACATAACCAAATTGAAGTCTTGCTCCTATGTTTATAGTCTCTCCCATCACATGAATTATCACCCCGTCTGTGAATTTAATTGTGGTATACCCTGTGTGTGCACTATTGGTCTCATAAGTTCTCACTCGGTGATGGAAATCGACTCCAGGTCTCCCTGTGTTGGTCCACAGGGAAAACCCTCTATTTCTCAAGCCCAGGTTTTGATAGAGGAAATTGTTATGGCCATCGAGTACACTGTTGGTCATTATGAGTTGTTAGTGTATTATCGACAGTGTTTGATTTCTGGCTCGTCTCTGTTGATTATGATTGACAATGGTTTTGGTTTTGGTATTTAGTCACTACATTGGTTATTTTGACAATCAAATTGGCAAACTCAACATAATAATTGGTTGATTGGAGAATTGGTTCGAATGCACAATCATTGTCTCTTACATTACAATTGTTGGATTATTAACCCAACATTAGTTTACAATTGATTAATGCACAACGATAATTTGTGTGTGATGAGTGGGTATGTGTGTGGAGTTCCTACAACATGTTAAGGAGTTAATGATTGTTGTGACTATGTGTTTTTAATTTCCAAATGGAGTGTTGCAATCGTGGTAATTATGACATGACCATTAACTGTATTTATTATCGATATTATTTGATTGCACCTTCAGAGAGGGTTATGATTTTTTAAACATGGCTTTGTTGCAATTTGATCAATTTATGTTATGAGATCGGGTATACTATTGTTGCCTCATTGTATTGGATTGATAACCCAACATTGTGACTGTTTAGAGTCAAAGAGGATTGGACATGTACAGTCACATAAATACACTTGTGTTTTTACGAATGGCTTGTGTGTCCACAACATAGCATGAGTTGAAGTGGTGATTGTTGTCTGTGTGTTTAAATGGCAAGTTAGGATCTTTGCAATTTAAATATGGATCGTTGTGTTCACTATCCACTATGTATGTTTAATGAATATCATGAATTTTAAAAGTGATAGGCATGGGTGTTGTGGCAATATGATCTCATTACAATTTAATTGTAGATGGAATTGAGGGATTAAATCAAGCATGCTTTCTGTGTCTGTGTTGATGGATGGTGGTTGATTTTTTATACTAAACAGAGTGGAATTGAGTGATTGTTTATTTATTTGGATTTTTTTTTAAATATTAAATGTATAAATGAGAAGAATAGAGCTCCCCTACAGGTTGTTTTGGAATGCATACTGTCTTGTTTTGATGACATTATGTTAAATATTTGATTACAAACAAGGAGCAAGTTAATGCACATGATTGTTTGAACTGTACACAATAATTTTGTTTTGGGTCACAATGGTCATTTGGTTGGTGTTATTTCCTTTTACAAAATGGTTTTATGGATTACTTAATTAATTTTATGAACAATATCCACTCTCTTTCCCTATCATTATTTCTCTTTTCACTAATTACAACCCCATCGCCTTCCCACATTCATTTTTCATCCATTGTTCTAAAATTTAATTATAGTCAAGAATAATTTTGTATTGAAGCAGTTTGAAGTCACATTTTCATGGTTGGATCACAGTGATATTTTCTTTGGTTTGCAATACATTTGATTGTTGTTGTCTTTGAGAAGTAACCATGTTTATTTTCCCCCTCATTTTACCATTTTTCGCTCAATACAATCCCCTCGTATATCCCAGAACCTTTTGTTCACCCCCTTCTCATCGACAACGGTTAAACAATTTGTATGGATTGGATTGCATGAGTCTGATATGTTGTTGAGCCAAAATCTATTTCATATTTTTGAAGAGTTTTCATGTATGGTTGTTAAAGTGACTATTTTCTAATCAATCATGCATGCAGGAATGAGATTTTTCAGCCGAGGTAGCCATGGCAGGGGAAGCCGAGGGAGAGGTAATTGGAACAGAGGCCCAAGAAGGCCACGATTCTCCATACACTTTAATGATGACTCACAAGAGTTAGGAGAGTTGTTTCAGGATGGATTTTTCAATTGGATTGGGCAAGGGGTGGCCCAAACTAGGCCTGAAAGGCCTCCCTTCCAAGCTCCACAAGCCCTTGGTATTCATGTGCCCCCTCATGTCTCATTGCAACCCGAGGTTACCAAAAATGATGGATGGCAAGAGATTGTCCACCTGGAAGTCTCCCAACATCATGTCTGGCCCAATTTGTCCTTACCTACTCCCTCACCCAACAATCAGATTGTTCAAGCTTCCCTTGCCCACTCACTAGTGCAATCCTCCCATGCTAGCAAGAGATTGAAAAATGAGTCCCACCACGATCCTAACAAAGGAAAAGCTATTGCTACCCCTTTCGCACCCTCCAATGGCTCTGATAAATCCATTCCTTCCCGGATGCATTTGAGGGATGATTGTTCTCACATGATCAATGAGATTAGGCCTAAAGGCTCAGTGCAACCAAAGGAAAATTCAGAAAAATCGAAGGGTGACAACAACAATCAAGGAAAGATTGCATCTCAGAGTGGGAAATATGGTTTTTGATTTTTTATGTTATTTATTGTTGATGACGGTTGACTTCAAAAGTTTTGGACAACATGTGTTTTTTGGATATATGAGTAATATATTTTTTTGAAAATAATTTCAAATATCAATGAGCTAAATTGTCAAGTGTTAATGTGATGATGTGACTCACAAGGAGGGGTGTTTTTCTTAATTAACTAGTTATGTTATGATCGTTAAGAAGCTAAAGGGAGTCACAAGGGGTCCCACCTACAAGTTATTATTTATTTATAACCCTTATTATGATTATTACTTTTCCCCCTAACTAAAAAGTTGGTTGAGTCTTTAGTTAACTTAACTAATGAGGTAGTTCAACTACTTCAACCAATTCTAATTTTCTTAAAGGCAAAAGGAAAGGGAGGAACAAGAGGAGGATAGAAGGAGGAGCATTCTAAGGTTTTCTCTTTGAGTTTATGTTGAGATAGTTTAGTTTTTATTCATTCCATAATTTAATGAAATAATGGATTGATTTATGTCCCAGTCTTGATTATCATCTTGGTGCCTTTACTTCTGTCTCTACATTTATTTCATCAACTATTTTATTGAGAAAATCATATTTAAATGAATTTTCCAAAAAAAAATTAATTGTAAAAAATACTAGCCTAAGCACTCGTAATCAATACTTGTGAGTTAGGATTTTATTTTTGATGGCTATAAACATAGGGTGACATTCCCTTATATTTTTCTTTTAGCCAAGAAGAATCTGAAAATGCTTGAGTAAGATCATTTCATATCTTTTCCTCAACAGGTACATGGTTGAGACAAGTACTTGATGAGTTGGCACATACATGAAGTGTATAGTTGATGATGTTGACACATCTTGATGAGTCATAGTTGATGAGTAGTTGATACATTATCGATACATACTTGGTACATGGTTGGAGGCACTTGTTAGTATTATTGTTGACACATGGTTTATGGATGATGTAGCATACTTGTATTGGTATATTATTAGAATCACATATTGATCTTGGTGATGATTATGATTTTTTGTGTTATGCTTAGTTGATGCACATCTTTGAGAGTTGTTTTGGTGATTGATATTGGTGAGTAGATCAGATTTGGTTGATAAGATTGATGAGACAGGTTGTTGTGATAGGTTGTTTGGACAAGTTGTTGTGATATGTTATTTGTACAGTTTTAGTGCATGTTTGATGCACTTGCTTATGGTACAAGTTGATACATTTTGTTTGGTACAGGTTGGTGCATGGTTTATGCACTTGTTTATGGTACAGGTCGATGCATGGTTTATGCACTTGTTTATGGTACAAGTCTATGCATGGTTAATGCATGGTTTAGGTTATTGGTACAAGTTGATTGGTATAGGTTTACAACAATAGATCTGATAGTGATAGTGTGACAGTGGTTCCATCATTCTACTTCTACATCAGGGCGGTTGGATGGGGAAAGGACATGTGGTTGTAGACACCTTTCGGTTTTAATTGGAGAACATAGGGGGTTGTAGCCTCCTTCTGGTTGTAGCCATAGAATTGGGGAGTTGCATCTTCCCTCAGGTTGTAGCCTGAGAAACTAGGGGGTTGGAGCCTCCTTCCAGTTGTAGCTCGAAAACAAAGGAAGTTGGTGCTTCCAATGAACGTAATTCTTAAATACATATAAGAAAAATCATTCTGTGGTTTTCTCCCACTTTGGGTTTCCATGTAAAACACTGGTGTAATGTGTATGTGTGTGATTGCTCATTTGTTTATTGTTTATTTACTCTGCAACTATTGGATGATAATGCTACATTGATATAACACTTGCATTTTATGGTGAAAAGGGATTAAATTTCTCTATTACCGATTCACCCCCCGTCTCACTAATCTAACAATTCATAAGGAGTACTTGAGAAGTCGAAGACCCAATTAATCCCATTGCCCCATGCCCAATACACATTTATTTGTGGCTTTGAATCTTAGAAGTGCTTCTCCATAAAAACAAGTATCTCGCAAGGAACCTCCTTCTTCTTGATCTTCTTCATTGTTCCTCATCTCGTTACACTAGTACTTCCATATATTTTTTATTTTCCCTTCTTTTATGTTATTTCTCTCTCTTTTAGGTATTCACTGGGATGTGTTTTTTCCTTCCTCTTCTCCTTTTTACATATTAAATCTTTGTAGTACAATGGAATAATTGTGGCCATTAGTGGACAATAATATCTTACTATCATAGGCATATCTCTATAACATCTTGGATCCTTACATAGGCATGCCTCGACATAATTACAACAACATCTTGGAACATCTCGAGGGATAACATATGAAATGGCTCTATTACTAGTGATGTAGTTGGAGAAATATTTCCTCGGGATACAACATTTGAAGCTCCGAGACTTGATGGTGAACAAGCCTCAGTCACTTGTCTGTTAATATTTCACCTGGCGACTCCACAGAAGGAAAATTTGGCCTCTTCCATAAGACATACCATAAGCCATCTTGATTTTAATAAGGTTATGATATATTCAGATCCAGAAAATATTATGACCTGGAGGAATATCAGAGAGTGTCAAACATCCTTTTTCTCAAGTAATCTTTATCTAGAAATATTCCCTTCTGTTCTTCATCAAAATGTTGAATCTGTAGATCTAACTGATATAGCTGAAGATTTTGTTTCTACTGCAAAATTTCCACCAAAACCGTTAATATACCTCCATAATTATCCTTTAGAATTTAGACAAGAAGTTGTTTTTTCCCATTGACCCTTCTTGAAAATCCATGTCTCTCCTTTGTCCTTTGAATCCCATAGCATAATTTTACAAAATCTCATGGCTGGCTTAGGTGGGGGAAGACATGGGGGAAATCAACCTCCTTCTCCACCACCTATAAATAATTGGGGAACTTCCATATTTTCCCCATTGAATCTGCCCCAAATTACGTCCCATAACCTCCAAAAGAATTACATGAAATATCTGCAAAAATTTGATGGAGACAAAACCCTCTTAATTAAAGAGCATATGAGTGATTTTCGATACTTTACAGATCACTAGTTTGTAAAGAAATACGATGTCTTCATGAGGATATTTTTCCAAAATCTACGGAGATATGTTAGAAAATGGTTCAGAGAAGTTCCTGTCGCTTCAATTGATAGTTGGCGACCTCTAAAAGATGTCTTTATGAGATAGTGGGGTGAGAAAAGGGATATCCTATACTGCATGAATTAATTTGTCTCACTAAGGAAAAGAGCCAACGAAATTGTCGATAATTTCAACAGGAGGTTTAATAAGCTCTATAACAGGGTCCTTACATATATAAAGCCATCACAACCAACAACTAAAGTGACATACACTGGGGAATTTGATGTTGATTTTTCCATGACTTTGAGATAAAGAAGGTCCCCGACCCTGCTAGTAATGCAAGAATATGTAATAGAAATAGAAAGAAACATGATTGTATCAGGAAAAATGAAGTAAAAAATAGATCGTGCAGAAAAGAAAAAGGTCAAGGAAGATTGTGGCACTTTTGATCCAAGTAGAGAACCCCAAGAAGAAAATATGGATGAGATGTCTATACTAATTAGGAATCTAACAAACAAAATGTCCAGATTTGAGATAGAGAATAGTAATGCAAACAAATACCCCAAAAGGGAGGCATAAGGAAGCCTAACCCTAATCAATTTATAAGACCTCCTAATCCACAAATCATGAGAAGGGAGAGAAGAAATGAAGAACAACCCATTAATCCCCCTGTAAAAACCAACAATGACAATAACATTATTGAAGAAGTAGTGGGTGAGAGCTATGATGAATACAAAAAATAAATCCACCTAATTCAATATGATAATGATTCCATACATATAACTCAAGATGACTATGAAGGGTCACTAAATCCTAAGAAATTAGTGGTTGATTCTCATCACAACAAATGAGTCTGATCCTTAGTTCAGTACATAATTTGTGTTGATGCACTACAAGATGAGATGCATAATAAGTATGATCTTAGGCCTCGACAGAAATACATTGTTGCAGATAGTCAAACTCACGCAAAGAAAAATAGTCCAAAGTTGTCCAAAGATAAATCTAAAGAGGTTCGATAGATGAAGTTTTGGAGCCTGTTAAAAGGGAAAAAGAAACTAAAGAACTTGTGGAATTATTTCCACCTTTAAATATTGAATGTGAATTTTCCAAGATAAATATCCTCGTGCCTTTGGTGGAGCTGGCTAAAAACCCCTCATACCATAAACAAATTGAGAAAATTATGCAGGGGAAGGGATCAACAAATCCTCTTGACACTTTGAATGTACAAGATGACTCCTATACCATAGTTTTTGGTCCTCATATTGATGACAAAGAGGAATATGTGGAACCCTTCGACGTGACCTTAAATATTCATGATAAAATGTTTCACAATTGTATGCTCAATTCTAGAGCATCCCACAATATTATGCCTAAAGTAGTCCTGGAAAAGTTGGGGTTGGAAATAACCAGTCCATATCATGACCTTTATTTGTTTGATGCTAGGAAAGTAAAGTGTTATGAGATGATTACAGACATGGTCATCACCCTGGGCCCTTTGCTTGTTAAGAGCATTATGATGGGTGTGGTGATGGATGATGAACCAACCAAATATGGCATGTTATTTTCTAGAACATGGGCACAAAAATTGGGAGGCACCATGCAGATGGATATATGATACTATACTAGTTTTTGGAGGAGAGCTCAAAAGTTTGTACTAAGAGACAAAGTTTTCTTATGTGGTAAGTGATCAGAACAACCTTATGAATCATCCCACATATAATGTTGATGAAGATCCAGGATATTGTATGGACTATATGTAAATCAAGAGTATGATGAAAACCCAATACTTGCAACTCCTTTTGTAAGACATGTGGAAGAAGTGTATGGTATATGGAAAATGTTTTTTGATGGTGCATACTCAAAAGAAGGGGTTGGGGCCGACGTAGTTCTCATCTCCCCAACCAAAAAATAAATTCATTTGTCCTACAACCTTGAGTTTGAGGCCATAAATAACGTGGTTGAATATGAATCCTTGATCTTAGGACTGGAGGTAGGAAGAAAGATGCAAATTACCAAGCTGGTGGTATTTGAAAATTCAGAGCTACTGTGCAGCAGCAAAATGTTCCTATCAAATAAGGCATCCAAGAATGAGGGCGTACATGAATGAGGTATGGGATATGATTGATAATTTTTATGAAGCTTTAAATATTTTTGTTGTTTTGAGAGAGTTTAATCAACTGATCGATTCCTTAGCAGTAGCTTCTAGTACCTTTAAAGTACCAACCACACCTTGAATTAAATATGAGATCAAGATGAGATACATACCTTCCATTCCTGATAATATCAAATATTGGCAATCTTTTTAAGATGATCAACAGATGAAAAAATTCTTGGAAGTGATAGATGAGTTTGCAAATACTCATATTGATTCAGACAATGAAGAAAACACTAAACATGAGATTAGTGGGAAAGATGAATAGATTCTTGAATTCAACAATTACATGGTTGAGCATTAAGTCTTGCAGCTCAAGAATAACTTCATTCCTAAAGGAAATTTTTCTTTAGAATAGTTACTTGATAGAATTTATGTACTTGTCAAATCAATTGTTCTCCCCAGAGATGATAACATAGAGGAATATAATATTGGGACTGAAAAAGATCCTAAATACATTAAGTTGTCGAAAAATATTCATGTTGATCATAGGGCAGAGTATTTGCAGTTGTTTAAAGAGTACATGGATGTCTTTGCATGGGGATATGGATGTTTAAAGAGTACATGGATACCATTATCATCCTGCATTGAATACCCCTCAAACCTGGTACTAATCCTTTCAAGCAGAAGCTTAGGCAAGTTAATCCTCTTCTTTTTTCCTTTCATTGAGAAAGAGGTGAGGAAATTATTAGATGCCCATATTATTATTCCCTTGAGGTACTTTGAATGGGTAGCTAATTTAGTTCTAGTGAGAAAGAAGAGTGGGGAAATAAGACTATGTGTGGACTTTATTAATTTGAATAAATTATCATTAAAATATAACTACCCCCTACCCAAGATGGATCGTATACTGTAGAAATTAGTAGCAGGGGAAAAGAGGATATCCATGATGGATGGTTTTTCGGGATACAACCAAGTGGCCATGCACGTAGATGACAGAGAGAAGACAACCTTCACAACACCATGGGGGACTTTCATGTATGACAAAATTCATTTTGGTTTGATAAATGCAGGAGCAACGTTTTAGAGAGCTATGGGCATTGCTTTTGTGGGTGAGAGAGACAAGTTCATTGTCATATACCTTGATGACATGATTTTTTTTTCTAAGATGAATGAATATCACATCGATCATTTAAGGAAAACCTTTGTGAAGTGTAGGAAGTTTGGGTTGTCATTGAACCCCAAAAAGTCTTGTTTTTCTATGGAAGAAGGAAATATTCTTGGGCATATAGTATACAAAGAAGGGGTGAAGATAGATCCATAAATGGTGGAGGAAATCAAACAAATTTCTTAGCCCATGAATAAGAAAGAAGTACAATCTTACGTAAAATAGGATTTCTGAGAAGGTTTGCCCCCAATTTTGCTGAAATGATGAAGCATATTACCAACATGTTGAAGAAGGTCTATGCAGCCAAGTGGAAAGTTGAAGAGAAAGAATATTTCTAGCAGATCAAGGAATCCTTGGGAGAGTCCCCAGTTCGAGTTAGCTCGAATTATGACAAGGATTTCTTCATTTTCTCTTTTGCATCATCACATATGATAGAAGTTGTGTTGCTTCAGAAAAAATGAAAAAGACCAAGAGCAACATATATCCTTTTTTAGCAAAGCCCGAGAAATGTTGAACTAAAGTATAGTAGCATGGAAAAGTATGATTTTAGAGATTATATACTGCAATCTAAGATATTTTCTTATGTACCTACCGATACTATAAAGGAAATTCTCACACATCCTGACAGTGAGGGAAGAAGAGGGAAGTGAATTTCTAATATTCAGGAGTATGACGTGGAGCTCAAGCCACACAGTTAGTAAATGGACAAGGACTAGAAAAGTTGTTTGATGAATCTAACTGCAAAGTTTTAGAATTACATGCATTATCAACAAACATCGTAGCAGCAAAGTCTGAAGAGGAAGAAACACAATAACCATCCTTAGACGTAAGTGCCAAATTTTCTCAATCTGATTGGTACAAAGACATCATATTTTACTTGCAAAATTTTAGCTAATCACTAGCATGGGGTAGATCCAGGGTTAGATCTATTACGCTTAAGGATGTAAAATATTGCATTTTGGGGGCAAATATGTTTTGGAAAGACCCCTGGGGAATATTACTAAATTGCCTCACTGAGGAATAAATTGAGGGCATAATCATTGAGTTTCATAAGGGTGTGTGTGGGAGTCACCATGCTTGGAGAGCCACTACATACAAGATCCTTAGAGTTGGGTATTACTGTCACTCTTTATTTTCTGATGTAAATTGCTTAGTTCTAGCATGTGTAGAATGTCAAATGTTTGCAAGGAAGCAGAATTTGTTTCCCCTCCCACTAAAACCAAACAAAGTTGAGACACCTTTCTAGCAGTGGAGATTAGACTTCATTGGATATATTAATCCAAAATCAAGTGGAAAACACAAATGGATTTTCACAACCATAGATTATTTCACAAAATCGGTAGAGGTCATACCTACAATGGAAACCACCGATACAGTCATCATAAAGTTCCTAGAGGAAAATATCTTGGCTAGATTTGGGTGCCCAAGAAAGATCATCATTGATAATGCTCAGGCCTTTAAATCTACCAAATTGGTTAAGTTTTTTCAGGACTATAACATAGAGATGGGACACTCTACAACTTACTATCCACAAGGAAATAGTTTGGTTGCCAATAAAAACCTTATCAAGATTATCAATAAAATGTTATCTCAAAACAAGAAGGCATTGGACTCCCATATGAAATATATGGTCTGGGCAGAAAAAGTTAGCATCAAGAGGGCCATTGGAGCTGCCCCTTTTCGGCTAGTGTATGGGTTGGAAGCCATTTTCCCCATTCAACTCAGTCTTCCTGTAATGAAATTACTGCAAGCAGAGGAAGAAGCATTAGATGACATGCAAAGAAGAATTAATTAATTGATTTAAGTCCAGTAGATAAGAGAACATGTTCAGATAAATTCCCAAAATCAACAAGAAAAAATAAAAGAAATATTTGATAAAAGGACGAAGGAAAGAAATTTCGTGATGGGGAATTTGGTCCTGAAATGGGACGCCTAAAGAGAAGCTAAAGGGAAACATGGAAAATTTAATAATTTTTGGTTTGGACCCTTTCAAGTGATTGTAGTCCAAGATAACAACACTTATGATTTAGATAAGATGGATGGAGAATTGTTTGGGGCTCCTATAAATGAGAGGTTCCTAAAGAACTTAATCTTGCAGTACTGATCACTGCAAAACTTTCTTACCGTGTACATAAATAATTCATTTTCATTTATGTTTATGAATTTTTAATTTTACTTCATTCACCATTCATTACTTAGTAAGTAGGTAGGATTCTAGCAACATAAGCTGTTGAGCATTTTTTGTGTCACATATAAGATCAATTTTCAAATCTGAAGGAGTTGTATTTTTTTGGGGCGACTCCATAACCCAACAAAAGAAGGCACTTGGTCTATAGTTCTTAGCACACCACATGGGTATGTTGTCCCCATTAGAGCCAAATCTTAGTACTATATTTATTCTCGTCATTAAATGAAGGTTTGATGAAGTGGCAAGTCCAATATAAGATGAGTTAGTGGAAGAAGGGAGAGATTCAAGAGCCTCTCAGCTAAAACTTCCAAATTTTCCTATGGAAGAAAGAAGAAATGGCAAGAAAATCATGGTTTCAGCCATTTACAAATCATCCCTTCTTAGTCGTTATAAAAGTTGTTTTCAATGGTTCTATAGCAACAATAATAGTTTAGTCCAGGTTTTGGACATCATTCTTCCCATTGTGTCTTCAGTAGATCTTACATTCTTACACACTACTATAAGCTAAATCAGTGCATTAAGGGGTTGAACAACTTGATGAACTAGCATATCTCTAATTTATTCTTGGCTGGAACGTTTTCGGTGTTAAGAGGGTTTGGTTTAAGATCTAGTATACTTCAACTCTAATCTAAAATAGATCTAGCATAATACTTCTGGATTAAATGCTCTTCCTATGATTTTTCATGCTGGCTGGGTAAAATCTCTGCATAATGATGGTTTATTACAGATCTGGAATATGTTCTAGCACTGTGACATACTTCAGATTTAATGTGTTTACACTTTCATGCTAAGTTTTGATGACACTATGGTTTGAAATCTGCTCATTTGAAATACGTCGCTTCTTGATCCAAACTCACAGTCAAGAACTTATTCGAACCTATGGCTATACTCATGCTGTATTAACGGTATATGGAATATGTAAGACAAGTATCTAAATCTTAAATATCATATTCATTTGCCAGCACTATTTTACAGCTTTAATAATTGGTTACAGTGATGTTTGGTAAACACAATTTGTGACTCAACCAATACATCTTTGCACTTTATAAATCTGTGGCATATTGGTTTGTTTCAAATAGAAACTTTGTTGATATCTTGATGGGTGATGAATGATCTCTAAATCTGGAATTAACAGCTGGACTTGTCGTTTTCATTCCAGAATAGGCTTCACACATTTATGAGCTTGGTATAATATCATTTCAGATTTGATCATTTATTCTTTGATATGGTTTATGAGCGTTTCTCACATTGTTGGATATTCCACTACATGATAAATATGTATATCTGGATATCATTATTCCACTAATATAAATGTTGGTTCACAAGTAACTTACAGAGTCACTGCTATATACTCACGTGGATGACTTTTCTCTTTCACTGTCATATTGACATGACTTTTCTCTTTCACTGCCATATTGACAACAACACTTCATTGTGAATGGTTCACACATATTTTGAATCAGAGTCTTGGAATGAAGCACTAATATGTGGACAAAAGTGGATAAATATGTCAAGTGCAACAGCCATGGATGTTTTAAAGTCATCACTTCAATCATGCAATATTTCTCATGGTTTGTGCCACATCTGCAAATATGAATGGTGATTTCTAGAGATATTAATCTCTTTGATAACATTATCTTTGGAAGCAATTCTTTAAAGGATCCACTTTTTCTTTCATAAATTGGTTACTAGACTCGTGATTTTAAATACGGGAGATAGCCTTGTTTCTATTTTGTGGTGAACATTTTTTTTGGATTACACTCGATTTCTAACTATTTTGGGTTGACTTAATAAATCGATTAAGGTAAATTTGATAGTTCTGTTAATCACATTAATTTTTTAACCTAAGCTAATAACACTCTCATGATGCAACATTTTGGATAGGTTGATTTTAGGACACCCCCTAGGTTAAGAAGTCTTTCTCCTTAGTCTAAAGAGAGAGGTAAGACTACTAAGGTGATAATAGGTGGCTTTTCTAGTAGTTGCCTCTAGGCTATCACGTTTTCGGTTAACACTTAGGATCACAACATTTGAAAAATATAATTAAAGTCTAAGACATGGAACCATTTTGTATTTAAATGCTCTCCCCACTATTAGATTATGGTTATTTTCTTGCTTCAAAGATTCACTTGGTTCTCTTTAGACATTGATGTCTTATGAAGATTAGATATGCTTAGCCCTCTTCCTCCAAGGGTGTTTGATATTTGTTGACAACTTACTAAAGGTCAATGCCCCAAATTGACATTAAGCGAATCAATTATCTCTTACTTCGAGTTCTCTCACACTAGTAGGAAAAGACCCATAGCCAACTTCCAAGCTCACATGATAGAAGTACTTCTCCATAACCTCACTCTCATCGCATATTTCTTTGTGGCCTTGAATGTTAGAAATACTTCTCCATAACAACAAGTCTTGCACAAAAAACCTCATTCTTAAGCTTATTCATTCTTCTCCATCTCACTTCTAACTTAAATTATAAACAAAAATAAAAAAAAAAGTTAATTAACCGACAATCCCTACCTCCTTTATTATAAAACTTTTAACTCAAATTTAATAGAACTTTATATCAAAACTCCATAATCCATTTTTATATCTAAAATTTATATCAAAGTATTATATATTAACTTATATATATATGAACATTATATATCAAAGTATATATATGAACATTGTTTTTTGGATTACACTCGATTTCTAGCTATTTTGGATTGACTTAATAAATCGATTAGGGAAAATTTGATAGTTCGGTTAATCACATTAATTTTTCGACCTAACCTAATAACACTCTCATGATGCAACACTTTGGTTAGGTTGATTTTAGGACACCCCCTAGGTTAAGAAGTATTTTTCCTTAGTCTAAAGAGAGGCAAGACTGCTAAGGTGATAATAGGTGGCTTGTCTAGTAGTTTCCTCTAAGCTATCACATTTTCGGTTAATACTTTTTCTATCTAGTGAGAGTTTGAGCAGTAACACTTGGGATCACAACATTTGCAAAATTTAATCAGAGCCTAAGACATGGAACCATTTTGTATTCAAATTCTCTCCCTACTACGAAATTAGATGATGGTTATTTTTTCACTTCAAAGATTCACTTGGTTGTCTTTAGACATTGATGTCTTATGAAGATTAGATATGCTTATCCCTCTTCCTCCAAGGGTGTTTGGTCTTTGTTGACAACTTACTAGAGGCTGCCCAAAATTGACATTAAGTGAATCAATTATCTCTTACTTCCAGTTCTCTCACACTAGTAGGAAGAGGCCCCATAGCCAACTTCCAAACTCACATGATAGACCTGTTGAATTTTTAATTAAAATAAAGTACCAAGGCAAGTGTTTCTCTTCCCTAGGCGCCTAAGGGGGAGAAATTGCCGAATGTGGGTCTTAGTCAAATTAATTTGTGAGATGCAAATTAAA
>JZKD02S0201076.1:229253-240062 GCA_000966675.3 Picea glauca | reverse complement strand
TTGCTTGATGACACAAGAAGAATTCTTTATAATTATTTAAAAGGCATAAAATTGTTTAAGCTTACATACAACTGATTCACCCCCCCCTCTCAGTTGTATTAGTATTTCCAACAAATTCTACCTCAAATGCCTCGATCCTGGCTCGAGCTGCTTCGACCCGTTGCTTCACTAAGGCCTCCTACTCAGTGAACTCTTGAATAACTGCCTCGTTCACAGGTCCCTCTAAGCGTTGTTCTACTGAAGTGACTACTTGTTCTAGCTCTACTCCTTGGCCTTCAATCTCCTCAAACAGTTGGCAAGCCTCATCCTGAATTGGTTGGAGCCTCTGAGTTACTTCCATGACTTTTCTCTGTATGGTATGGACCTGTTGCTGAGCAGTACGTTGTTCCTGGGATATTTTCATTCTCTCAACTGCTGACATGAGATTTAACTGCACCTGTTCTGTCGTCGCTAGCTGCTTTCCCTCCTGGAGTTGTGACTCCATTGTCTTCAGTTCAGGGTCCTCGGTAAGTCACTCGTAAGTCTACGCACTTCTACTACTAAGTTGTTTACATTCCAAAGATAATGCTTCGATCCCCTCAAATGTGCTCCGGGAAGTGGCTTCTCTTTGGTCTCGCACATCCTGTGGAGTACTTGGTATTGTTTGTATCTCTAGATCTACTATTTTCTATTGAATTTGTTGGATAGCTTCAGCAAGCTTCGCTACTTGATGCTCCACTAGGTCTTCCTCCTTTTTCTCTAAGCCCGTCATAGAGAGAATTTCTCTACTGACTGCTTCTTTTACTCCAACTTGTTCCACGAGCAGTTGGTCCTTCTCTTGCTGGATCTGCGCTCTCTCCTCTTCAAACTTTTTTTGTAGGTCATCATTTTCCTGTTGTGCAACTCGACGTTTCTCTATCACTTCCTCTTGTGCTTGCTTCAGGGCCACTGTGGCTTGTTTTGTTTCTTCCTATGTGCTATGAAGGCGAGATTCAGTCACATCAGCTAGTCTGCGGAGTTGGGTAGGCTCATCTCCCAACTCTGTTTCTTCTGATGGTGGGGGCGCAGTGGAAACTGTGCAGATGGAGTGAAGGGCCTGATGTACCCCTCATAGTTATTCTTCAATTATTTCATACATGGTCTCTTACTTAGCTTCATTTCTCTTCAAAATATCTTCTGAGGTGTCTGATACAGCTGCGATGATGAAGTCAAAGTCATCGAGCGTGAGCACAGTCTGCAGCTTGGTCTTGCTAGATTTTGACTTCTTCCGCGATGTGGGTTTCGTGGGAGAAACCTTTCTTTTGTTAGATGGCTCTGTGACATCAGGGGGATTTTGTGGCGGTGTTACTTCGCCTTGCTTATGATGATCTTCTTTTCCATTGTTCTCTTCTTTATCTACTTCGTCATCACCTCCTCCAGGTGATTCTGAAGCAATTTCTTCTGATGCACTGCTCAGTTGTTGGACCTCTTATGTCTTCTTCCTTCTGCTACTTCCAGGTGTATCATATCCTTCGTGAATGACCATCAGGCTTCCTATTAGTTAGGGGTCGAACAGTTCTGCGGGGTCAAAAGGGATAAGGAGATCTGTAGGCCATTCCTTAGTTATTTCTCTTAGGTCTTCCTCTATGAGTTTGTAGTAACTATGCATTACTTCTTTGTGTTCGTCTCCACGCGCAGTGATATAGGTAAAATGTTTGTTTGCGTGTAACTTCACAAATGGCATGAACCTGTGCAGGGTGTCCGGTGTCATACGCGCGACAACCTCAATAGCCCTCTTTAACTGCAAGTAGTAGGTGTGGAACACCGTGTTTGACTGCCATTGTTTTCCCATATCGCTCGAATACCAGAGTGTGGTGAACTTCGCAGCTAAGGGTTCAAATGGTTCTATTTTAGGGAAGGTCGCACCTTCCGGCATCTCCCAAGCTATGAACGTGATGAGGATCAACAACCAACTAAAATGGAACTCATAGCCATGATCCTGAGCTTTGTGACTGTCTTGCTCTAACTGGTTAACTAAGTACTTTGCCCAGTTCATCTGTAGCCCCTCCACACATTTCCCTGTGAGGTCAACAACAAGCCATGTGAACTGCATGGGTCTGTTCTTTCTTACTAGCTTACCAGCAATCAACTGGAAAGCGATGCGCATTGTTCCATTCTGGATGGAGGCTACCTTGTAGCCTTGCTTCCCCTTCTCCACATCATCGTATGTATCTTTAATCTTCTACGCCAGGGTGCGGTCTGCCGCCTTTCCTGGGTAAAAGTCTTGTGGGTCTGGTCCTTGCATGCTCAATCCAGTGATCTAATGGATCAGCGTTGGATCGATGGTGATGCATCTATCTAGCCACAAATAATCTCCATGGAAGCTCAACAACAGGAGCTTAATGCATGCGTTAACCTCCAGGTGCCTTCCAAAATGGGGTATATTCATTATGTTCAGGATGGTGGATTGCACGAGGTCCATAGTCCATTGTTGGGGGATTATCCTTGACTTCTTCCCCTTTGTTCTAGTCAAATACCTGTGATATGCTAGCATGCTAAAGTTCTTGCGGTCTCCCAAGTTGAAGTCATTGATCTTCAATGTCAGAATATTATCCTGTTGAGGCTTGCCTATGTGTATCCCCTTTGGGAGGTACTTAGTAACCAAGGTGCAATCGAAGTCCGTGGGGAGACTGTCACGATTCACCGCATCGGATAGAGGCGGGATGTAGTTGGACATGATGGATGGGATTAACTTTGCATTTTCCAAGTCATCTTGATGCTTGGTTATTTTCTTGGCCGCAGTTGGGGATGGTCCGGATCCGCGAGTAGTCGATGGGGAGGCTTGCACTCCTCTCATAGATGAAGCTTGAATTCTGACGGACATCACCTTCTCAACCATAAGTTTGATTATAACTTCTTCGAAAGAATTTTCTATGACGCTAAGTTTGTCCGACATGCATTCTCAAGATCGAAAAACTCATGATAATTAACAAACGCTCAATGCAATGGAATAGGTGGCGAAGTCTCAGTAATCACAACGCGAAAATAACGAGTTCTCTTGGATACAATTTGCGAAAGTGTTCTTGGTGCAACAGTCGACGGAATAAGTAGACAACAATGTAACAGATCCCTCCAACGGACAAGAAGCCTTCATCAATGTAGTTATGTCTATTAAGGTGCGGTCCCAACGGTCCGATGACGAGCTTTTTCATCATAACTGTTGTTCTACTCGTTCGGGAATGTCAATCTAACAGTTATAATGCCTCCAATGGTCATATCACTCTGTCATGGAGAAGTGCCAATCTGAGCTGCTGTGATATTCCAGTGAGGTTCAAATTCTGGAGACCTTTCGTCTACGATGTCTTTTCTGGAACTTCATATAATTTCTCAAACTTTTCTTTCTTCTTGCTAAGATTTCTAGCCTTCTTCCTTGTGATCTGTGTTTTGGTATTTATCTTTCCATTCTGATTCTTATCTCCTCTTGGCATAGTAACTTCACGCTATTGGTGGTCTTTCCTAAGGTTAAAGGGAAATACTTCTTCTTTGTCTGGGGTAGGTTCTCTACTCTCCTGTACAGACAAATGTTTCAAATATTCTGGTGTTCTTTCAACTTCGACATCTAGATTTCTCATCTAGCTTCAAATGGTTTTCTTGTTCTTCTAGTAAGTGTGTTATTCTCTTAGCCATGAAGTCTCTTAGTTCTTGTTTTTTCTGTTCTAGAGCTTCCTCCTCTTTTCTTTGGGTATGATCTTTCGCAATCCAGGTTTTTCCTAGTAGTATATCAAATGGGGCATTGTTTTCAACAAATTTAACAACCTGAAATTATTCCTTTGTCGAAGTTCCATGAACAGTCATAGATGTCTGGGTAAGTCTTCCACATAGGGTTATCAACTTTCCTATAAATAATTCTATTCCTCCCAATGAAGGAATCATAGCAAGATTTCCCAAAATTTTCCAGGTTCTTTCTATCATGATATTCACTTGTGTTTCCTCATCCAAAACACAGTCTATGTCGAAGTCTCCTATTCTTGTTTCTGTGCACTCTTTTTCTTTGAAGATCTCTGATAAGTTGATATCTATGTGGTCATTCAGGGTTTCTTTCATTTGTAGTGATACAATCTCTGATTCTTTCTGGGGTTCTTCCATGGTCTCAGTTTCTTGGTCTTCCTAAGGTTTTTCTTGTCTCATATTCATTTTCTCAAACTTAGCAATCATTCTAGAGAAATCTAGAACTTCATGGTCCATAGATTTACAACAAAGATAGTTAGGTCTTCTACCAGGGAAGTCCTTACCAAGATGTCTCGATCTTCTGCAACTGTAACAAAGAGTTAATCTTCTCTTTCTCTTAAATGATCCCCATCATTTCTTGTACTGCACACTAGGATCATGGTAGCTAACCTGCAAAAAAATATTCCTAGGATATTGCATCCATTTGTTAGTCCAAACATTATTTCTATGCATAGGAATAACATATCTCTCATTATTTCTATTATATCTACTCATATCAAACCTTCTTTCTTCTAACTGTGCCCTATTTTTCATACTAGGACAAAAGTTATCAAACATACCTAGATTCATACTTTTGAAACAAAAATTTCCACTTATCTTACCTTTCTCAGAGCATAAAGCTTCCAGATATTACATCTTTTTGACAAAAAAATTCACTGATCTTACCTCTTTTTCTTTAGATCTAATTCCTTTCTTAGCGCACAGCTTCGCAGTTAAGTAGAATACTGCGCACTTAAAGAAACAGATCTACACACAAAAATTTCTTTCTTTTCCTCAATTACCAACAATCATAGTTTCAGGTACCGACAATGGAACCATTTATTGGGACAGGGGAAGACTCGAGGTTCAACGCTTCAACAATGGACCAACAAAACCCTAACTACCAGCCCTTTTGGAAACACCTGTGAAGCAGATGAAGTCTCACTCGAGGTAGAGGCAGGGGTGGTTGTAGGACTCCAGTGTCTGCAACCTTAGCTGGGACAAAGATCTATGATTACAATACTCTAACAAAGCACTTAGCAGATAGCATTCATCAGTAATTAACCTTTATTCACATCGCAGATCCAAACCCTAATTGCATAGCAACACAGTATTCAACAATATCTAACACATTTAAGCACTTAGCATGGAGAGATAGATCATATCTAACATTCATTCATTTTACTAAGCACTAATCTATTAGATCAGATGCATCATACATAAATATATCAGTACTAAGCATAAATCACATCACTAACATACAACATAATGCACAAAGCAACCATAACACAGGATATACGTGGTTCACCCCCAGCCTGGGGCTACGTCCACCAACTTTTTGTCTTCTTTATTATCTTCTATCAATCTCCTTACATGCACAAAGCCTCAAAACCCACTCCACATAAGACATGAGATCTGCGCGCACTCCACCAACTCTTCCTTCCCCGAGCTAGGTTACATCACACAACCCTTTTACAATCTACACAAGCTTCTTACATCCACTTACACTTAGCTCTGCAAGTTCTTAACACATAGCATGCACAAAGTATTCACAATTATTCACACTTAGTAAATTGGCCTCTTCCTACATCGCCTAGATATCTATTTATACATTACAAAATGGGCCCAAACCTAGGTAAACCCATGGGCCGACATCCCGTACCCGTTACATAATCCTAAAATCCTAAAATCCCTAAACAAGGGGTCGAGATCCCATGATATCCACTTCGACTTGCGCTCCACCTTCGACAGTCTATCGAAGTCCCAAAATAGGTCAAAACTGACCAAGGATCTTCAAAACTTGGTCAAGGGCCAACAATGGGAAACTCACATAATGATGATCTTAGATATCTATATCTCTCAAGTGTTTCTATGGATCAGGTAGAACATGGGATCAATCCATGTTGGTATGTGAGATCCTCTTCATTACTTCACCTCATTGACCTTGATGTTAAAATACCACCTCAGATAGATTTTAAGTGGATTCTTCCGATCTTGTTAAAGGTGAGATAAAAAAAGGGTATTTGTACTAATATTTAAAGAGCATGTCTTTAGTACACAAGGTCTAAGCCTAAAGAGCCGCATGCTTTCTTCCAAACTTCAACATTGCTCATAGATGTATACCATTATAAGGATGAGCTCACCTAGCACCTATAGTGTTACAAGAATTTCAACCCTATGACCTTGGGTATATGTCACAATAGATCTTAACCCTATATAAAATATTGAACCTACCCTCCAACATACAAATCAATAAAGAAATAACTACTTGGAAGAGAGAAAGAAGGATCTCGTACCTTGTATCCAAACGTTCGATGAAGATCCTTGCTCTCGACCTTTGACTTTCTCCATACCTTTGCCTCTACAAACCTGCAAAAGGAGCCAAGTAGATACTATAGAAAGTTAGTTATCACATCAAATTAGAAATGCATTGAGTCAATCTAGATATGTAAAGAAAAATCAACCTACACAAACTAGTTAAACACAATTGCACATATATTGGAAGGAAGGAGAACTCTTTTATTAATCAACATGAATAGGTGACTTACAACTTGATTCTAATTGATGGCACTGCCTCAAAACCAACTTCTTGAGCTCCTCCATCGAACCCTTCAAGCATCAACTTGGCAATGGAGTACTTCCTCACATGACCCATAAGGGATAAGAACACACCCAACTATGATATAGGAGAGAGGAAGAGATATTGGAAAATAAATTTCCAGATCAAGGGATACTACTAAGAGATTCAGGGAATAGGGAAGCTTGCAAATGGACAATATTCTTGCACTGGAAGGATTTCTCCCCTCATCTAAATCCCCATACATGCTTATATACCATCCTAAAGAGGTTGGTATGGTTACATTCCATTGTGTACGTACAATTGGGGGTTGGTTTTAGGATCAAGAAAACCCATAAACTCCACCCCAAAGTATGAAATAATTTTATTTTTCTCAAAATTAGGGGTGTACCTGATTTACACACTAGCAAATAACATATGTACGTGAGTTGCACATGGGTGAATAGCGTACATAAACAAAAGTAGAGTTTTTAAGATGATTTTGATGAAGGAGATTGGGATTTAAGTTTGCAAGTTGAGGAATGGACTAAGGCATCTCACAAATGCGGTATGGAGTGGCAATTTGTGCTACAACACATAGGAAACCAAAGTCTAGTTACCTTGTAGCATGGGGGTCCCTCTCCCCCAACTTAGAGTTTTCTTCCACCAACATTGTGTTGATATAGATCACCATATTCCTCAGGATCACAACAATTACAAAATCTACTCATTAGAGCTTAAGACTGAGGACCATTTGTATTCAAATTCTCTCCCTAATATGAAATTAGAGGACAACTCTTTTTTCACTTCAAAAATTTACCTGCTTCTCTCTAGAGACTCATTGCTTATCAAGACCAAAAACACTCCGACCATGTTCCTCCAACTATATATAAAATATTTTATATCTAGAATTTTATTATATATATATATATATATATATATAAATTTTGGTTCAGTCTATAAGAACTTAAAATTTTGAAAAATTAAATAAACCAAAATAAAATATCAAATCATCCATAAAATATACTAAATAAATAAATTTATCCTCTTATTACTCCTAACTACACTAACACGTGACTCTAATAAAAAAAAGTTATTCAATTTCTTGCTTTGAGAGTCAAGCCACTTCATCTTCTTATGCCATGGAAAAATAACTTAATTCATAGAGAATAAGATTCAAACACTTGAAAAGAGATAGGGAAAATAATGCACTTTATCAAGCACTCTACACAATCATGGGACTTTAATGGATACATATGGAAATCATAATTGCTGCTGCTGCTCGCGTAATAATTCCAATACCTATCTGTCTACCTATTGGCAGACCAGGAAAAACGCAACAATTGAAGTCTCCCATTTTCTTTTTCATTCTTTTTCATTGAAACATCTTTGAATTCAACGGGAAATCGACAGAGTTGACGGCGATTGATTGACTTTGAGATTATTTAGTGACCAGGAAGAAACGTGGAAATTACTCCTAATCAATAAGTCAAATTCGGATCAATAAGTCAAATTCGGTGATATAATTTAAATCGGACGAGATTTAGATTAGATTTAGGAATTGATAATTGATTGTGCCACTATCCCAATTTAGAGTTGTATACCAATTGATAATTGATTGTGCTCAGAGTTGTATAATTTAGGAATTGATAATTGATTGTAGTTGTATACCAACATCCAATGCCTAGGGTACACCAACATCTAATTACCTTGTAGCATGAGGGTCCCTTTTGCCCAATTCAATGTTTTTTCTCACTAGCATTGCATTGAGACAAATCACTGTATTCCTTGGGATTGCAACATTTTTGAAATTTGGTCCTTAGAGCATAAGACTGAGGATCATTTTGTATTTAAATACTCTCTTTACTACAATATTAAAGGACAAAATTTTTTTTTCACTTGAAAGTTTCACTTGGTTCTCTCTAAAGAACCATTGTTATGAGGAATAAAGACACTTAGCCCTCTTCCTCCAAGTCTATTCGATTCTCGTCAATAACTTACCAGAAGCCAATTCCCCAAATTGACATGTAGCAAGTTGATTTCCTCTTATTTCCAACACTCATATATTAGTAGGAAGTGGCCCTATAGCCAACTTCCAAGTTCACATGATAGACCTACAAGACGTCATAGACCCAATGACTTGCATAGCCTCACACCCATCACACATTTATTTGTAGCTTTGAATGTTAAACGTGCTTCTCCATAAGAGCAAGTCTTCCCTAGAAAAGCTCTTTCTTCTTGAGCTTCTTCATTTTTCCCTATTCTCCTATGATGTTAGACTAGTAATTTCCAATTAAATTTTTTATTTTCCTTTTTTAAGATTCTTTTTCTCTTTTAAATATTCATTGACATGTTTTTTAACCGTCCTCTGATTGTTTTTACATATTGTATTCTTTAATGCCAAAGGCTAATTTTTTCTTCAATAAAAAATAATATCTCACTTATATTTAATTAAAAAAATAACTATTTAATCAATAGACAAAACCTATCTCCTTTACTATAAAATATTAACTCAAATTAAATAAAACTTTAGATCAAAACTCCATATCGTATATTTATATCTATTTTGTTATAGAAATTTTAACTCAAATTTAATAACAATTTATATCAATAGGTAGAGGATGGAGTTCTTTATTAACTTTCGCCAATCCCTAAATACGTTGTATGGTATCAATTTTGGGGGTAATGTTATTCTTTTTGTATTCATCCAAATGGGAGTTTGCAATCACCTTCATGATATCTCTCATGATTTTGTTACACAAATATTTACCAAACTTTTTGTAAGTACCTCTAGATGTCAAGTACTCTATCATTTTATTATCATAATTATCCAAATCCATAGTAATAATAATAGTGGAATTCACTTGATCTACCTAAGTGGAATTCATTTGATCTACCTTCCTGACTATTATGTCTTTCTTCGTGCACATGTTTCTTAAATCCTTGGATTCTTCTTTGTTGATGTTGGATTTTGGTGGTTTATCTTTCTTCAATATCGCAACACACTCTTGCCTAAGTTCTTCTGCTTCAACTTTAGGCAAATATTTGACAGAGTTTTCAAACACTCTCTTAACATTAATAAGGATGATGGTTGGAGATTGAGCAAATTTTGGCCCTCCATCATAAACCGTATTAAAAACAAGGGAAATATTGTTGTAAATAATATTAATGTACCTAGTTTGAATCAAGCTGACCTATGACTCAAACTATTTTTAATCTTTATGTGTTAATTGGGTAAGTGCAAGCTAGTGATGGTCTCTCATGACGTGTTAGTGACAATGCAAACCTGGAAAAACAACAATATGTTAACTTGGAGGGATTATTCAAGGTACATTTACAATGAATTTGAATATGATGTAATAATATGAAACATAGGAAATTGAATTAGCTTTACGAATATACAACTTTTATTCATATACATTGTGAGTAACTAGGTCAAATTTGATTTTTTCTAACAATGGTATCTTATTTTTCCAACAAAATATAAGGTATATGTTTCCATTCATGTAGGTGTTGAGTGTATTAACGATGGAATTTCATTCCAAAAACTTGTATACATCTAGAGAACCTGTCTTTCTTGTGTTGTGTATTTTTTGGAAATTTTTAATATTAATTTAATATTTTTTTTAAATTATCAAAGTCAACATATTCCTTAAATTACAATGCCTTTTTTACATGCAGGCTAAAAGGGTCTTAACATGATCAAAACAATTTTTTAATTTTTTTAGATTGTAGGTATCAATCTCCTCTAGTGTCGCATATAACTCATTTGATAAATGGTTAAGACAACAAAAAGTTATAGCAGAAATAAGAGATGTATGTATTTTAGTATTTTGATATATGTCAAGACAAAAATAGATTAAAAATAGTAAACATTATTAAAAAAAATTTAAATGTGTATTTGGAATCTACACAACCAACTATATTTGTGTCTGTAGTTTTGTCAATAATTTAATTGTGTATCCTATATAAAAATAATGTCAAAGACATAGATATGGAGAGAAATTCATAAAAATGAATGTTTTTATGTATTTGTAGACCAAACCACTAGGTTTGTCATCCTGAACCTAAATCTGAGGCAACCAACTCAACAAACACATATGTTAGAGTTGTGTCTCACGCCCGCAAAAAAAATGAAATTCAAATAGCACGTGTGCTTTAGGAACACACACGTTCCTAAAGCGCGTACGCGTTCCTAAAGCGTGTGCGCATTCCTAAAGCGCATGCACGTTCCTAAAATGTCTGTGTTTTATTAGAAATAGGAGCACACATGTGTTCCTATTAACACAAATAATTATCTCTCTCTC